>JALPQI010001628.1:0-115629 GCA_025490895.1 Thaumatotibia leucotreta | reverse complement strand
TAATTGGGATTTCGACATACCTATATTCTATATGAACGATAATCATTGTTTTTCACGGAGTTTTTCAAGCAAAACTTTGCTTGAAAAACTCCGGCACGGTAGGCAATGTTGTATCATTAAAGGCCTCAGTGTTACTGAGGTTCATTAGACGATACGTATACCCACCTAGTTCTATAGAACCTGCGGAGCTACCACGATCTACTAATGCGATTCAGTTTAGGACCTAATCTGAATCGCGATGTTTCAGTTCCATAGTTCCTGTCAAAAACTGACAAGCCGAACCTTAACTGAATCACATTTAAGAGATCATAGTAGCTCTGAGCTCAATAAGGGTCGGTATGCCAATGACAAGAAAAAAATGACAAATCAATTTATGCGAGATACAAGCTGTATCTTACACGCATCTCGTGTTACGAGGCCAAGTGCCTCACTTCCTAGCGATCACATGCACTCTTGCGCAACCGGTGAACAATGCTCAACTAGAAGCCTAACAGTGAAAGTTCTGCGATAGTCTGAAGCTACATAATTAAATACTGTAACACATTCATTGTGGTAATTAAAATGGTCAATTGCCAGTCGGACTCGCGCGTGAAGGGTCCCGTACTACACTGTGAATATTTCAAGCGCCTTTGCGTTATTAACAAAATACATTATTTGTGACTGTGACTGCTCATATTTAATTAACATGTTATAAAATAAACAAATAAGATGACAAATATTGCACGAAGCTGGATGAACGAAAATGAAGTCTTTTGTACGAGAATACATCTAATAAGAAATATATTTAATTGTAAACTTGTCGTTTACAGTCGGAGTAGGTAAAATTTGTCAAAAAATTTTATTCACCCAAAAACATTACCTATGTACATTGGCTGTATGGGAGCCTTTACGGGAGCCCCTTTAAATATTCATTTTTTCTGTTTTACTGTTTCTTTCCATAGCGGCAGAAATACGTCATATAATAAATAAATATGTTAAAGTTTCAAGTGTGAAGACTTAAATGATTTAAGTGAACACTTATTACACTGGGTACGGAACCCTAAAAAATCAACCCCTCTACAATGCTTTCAGATTTGTAGGCACAGCTTTGTTAAGCAATCGTTTTATATAAGTAATTGTTTTGCAGAAATTAAATTACTAGTGCTTAACATAATTACTCACTTTAGGTAAATAAGGTGGCAAAAGAAAGTTAATAACGCTTACATTGTATGTTCTTGGATCATTACTCATTGTAAAATTATCCGTTTGTATGCTTAATTTTTCAGCATTCGATCAGCTTAAAAAACAACAAATTATTACTTACGTGACTGTATTGATTTCATTGATTGAATTTTTAATATTTCGCTGTCATATTGATATACCGATAACTTTGTAACAGCATGCTATCTCTTTTGTAATTTGTCTGAAACCAATTTAAAAATCAACGAGCGTTAAATTAAGTTTGTAATGAATTTGTTACGCGGTGAATGATTGGTACCTCGTTGCACTTTTAGCTTTCGCTTTGAAATGTATCACATAATTTTTTGATTATTAATTACGTTTTTTTTTAATTTATAAAGATATTAATAAATATGACAGGATAAAAGGTTAAAAGGGCGTAATTAAATAATAAATAAATAAATAATAATAAATATCTTGGGACATCTTACACAAATCGACCTAGGCCCACGGTAAGCTCAATTAAGGCCTGTGATGTGGGTACCAGGCGACGATATATATAATAGATAGATACATATAGCTACTTAAATACATAGACGGCCATAACCAAGGAACAAATATTTGTGATAAATAAATACACAAATAATGCCCTCGCCAGGATTCGAACCCGGAACCTCCAGCTTCGTAGGCAGGGTCACTACCAACTAGGCTACGGAGGCTGACAAAGTAATTATGGAACATAATCCTGGTTTTATTAAGAACTTAAAATCTTAAACTTTGAGTTCACATTAATTTTTAGTTAAAATAATTGATATTTATTAGTATCAACGTAAACATATATCTGCGAACGAATTTCACGATATGGGTCGAGGACGTCAAATGCTATGAAAAGTCAGCCATATTTCTCTCTCTCCTAAGCGCGTGTAGCTCAAAGCACGCTTGCCACTTTCCTCGATCCCAGGCCATCTCTTTCAGATTTTGATACGACGTGACTTTCACGTTCTCCTTGATTTTTTCAATGTAATTTCTCCTTGGTCCTCTTCCTTCCTCTTCCGCGCTTTCTTTAGACCTTTCTCTCCACTATGCATTTTACGAAATGCATGTCGTATCAGATGGCCCAACATCCTTCCTCTTCTGTTCTTTATAATGTGCATGAAGTGCCTCCTCTCTTTCATCCCGTCTAAGACCTACTCGTTCGTAACTCTCTCTGTCCAACTAATTCTCTCCATTCGCCTCCAACACCACATCTCAAATGATTCTAGGTATTCTCTATCCTTTTGCGTCATGGTCCATACCATATTTATTCACATTTTTTTAGATTTTACTGATGATATATATGCGCCCGATACTCACAAAGTCGCGAGACCACCAATAACACATTGCTCTCGTTTCGCACATGCCAACCGCAATGCTAGCAAGTGCTCAATGATATGCAATTACATTGTAGACAGTTAATTTTCTTAACCTCCATCAATAGGTGCACCTCAAACATATGGTAGGTAGTAGTTGACCTGAACCTCTGACTGGACTTTGTCATGCTTTTATTCCCAATTCCGCTTCCACTTAGTGTTTTCATTACCTATTTATACCCAGAAATAAAAACCGGAGTCGGACTCGCGCACGAAGGGAATTTCTCATAAAAAAACACGTTTGTTGTATGGCAGCCTATAATAGTACATTACTACCGAGGCCGGGAAGTGACTGGTTGCCGGCCGAATATATGTAGACGGCCGAGCGAAGCGAGGCCGGATAGTATTCGGACGGCAACCCGTCACTTCATGGCCGAGGTATGTATAATGCTTTTCTCAAACATGCAATGAAATGAAACAAAAAAATGTATCTTCTTTCTAGTCAACTACATAACTAAGTCTTTGAAACACAACAAAAGTCAAATACGACACCGACACCTCTTTTTTTTTTAAGATTGACCTGTTTGAAAGTTGCAATTTTTTACATTTAAAAAGCGGTATTAGACGACGCGGTCGGTTGGGTCCAATTAATTGCATGCAGTGATCGGGGCCGATGGATCGCTCCGTATAATACTGCTTTTTAAATATTATTTTGAGTAGTTATTGTACATTTATTTTAAATTATATAATTAAAATACCTAATTATAACTGCAATTTGCCAACCATTTTTTTTTATACTAATATTACTTACAGATAATTGTTGGCTAAAAGCCAAGATGCCAGGTCACAACACAACCCTATGTCAAATGAAAATTAAAAAAGAGGCACTTGCCGGCCTAGGCCGGCAACGAGGTACTTCCCGGCCACTTTTTAAGCACGTAACTACAACATTTCATTGCATGTTTGAGAAAATATCTATTTTAGTACAGTTGGTGCCTTTTTTAATGCGAGAAGTGGCTCATTTTACGTCAGGTCCAAAACTTCAGAAGGCCATCTGTACTGAAAAACGCCGTCTCGCTCCCTTCGGTCGTGCCTTAAAACATCGCCACTCGTTTGAAATTTCATGTTTTTCGCATTTTTGTCGTAGTGTACTATGCTATTCTACTTTTTACTATTATTTGTTAATAGCGGTTTCGGTAAATTAAAAACCTAACAATGCTACAAAAAAAATTATACATCTATGAAGTAAATATTCGGCAATATTTATTTCATAGATGTATAATTACTAGCAACATTTAACGGTGAATCAAGTTTACAAATGCACTCATTACATGACATACTATGATTAGATGTTGGTTCAAGTTGTAATTCAAGTTATCATACATGAACCGGTAGCGTAACATTAGTAACCGAATACAAAATACAACTCCGTACTCCGTAGCTAATGAGTCATGTTGAAACCGATATGCCAGCATTCACCAAATGACACGGAGCACCAAACAACGTTGTTCATTCAGCTATATTCACTTACCGGACCGATATTCAAATTAATTTCATAATAGATCGTGACATACAAACTTTTTTGCTTTTACTTTAGATAGCTTAGATATCATGAACAAGAAATGTATCGCATTGCTCCTGAAACTACTTAACATTTTATACATATGAATGAAAATGAAACTCGCTGATCAAAAACACGGGTTGGTAATATTACTCGCAGCTATAAGTAGTATAATTCGGACTGGAAAATACCAAAACAATCAGATAATTACAATGAATTACACCAAATTTTTAAATGTTTTATCTAAAAATCTGTTTGCCGTCAATCAGCATGTATACAATGTTTTAAAAATTATTTATTCTTAAGTAAGACTTGATTTGTTTTAAACAGACAGATTCACTTTACCATTAGATCCGTTAAATTTGCCACTTTCTCTCTTTTCCGCTTGAAAGCCCATTGATTGTCTAGTTCACTTTACTTACACTAAGTCTCAAGAACAAACAAATCTGAGAGTTCACGCTTGCCTGACTTTTAAATAAAATCGGTGTCATAAACTTAATATCATCGCGAGCTCACTTTCTCAATGTTTGCGTAATTTTCAAAATACATTAAAATATTTATTACAAGAGCAATTTCTGTTATATTTTTTTTACGTATCTTAACTTTTAGTATACGTAATGTAGATACTTAATCGAATTTAAAGTCCAAGTGCATATGATTACCTGGTCTGTTCTTAATTGTGCGAAGTTACAGGCAGTGCTACTGGTAAATCACTTTAACAAGCTAAACCCTTGCTAAATTAGGCAGTTTAGGCTTAAAGGCAATTTAAGTTAAACTTAGTTTACGAGCTTAGTTAAATATTAACTTGAGTTGAAATGCTTTAAACGCCTGTGGGTGTAGCTGATTATAATCGTATAATAAATCGAAGCTTGATTGATATATTGCACAAAGTATCTGTATTGTGCACCGGCAGGTCGGAATGGTTAGCCAGATCACAGATGACCTCTAAAGTTTGGGAAACAATCGCTCGGCCGCGCTCATGACCCACTGATGAGGTCAATTTATAAAAAGCCTATGCGTTTTAGTAGTTATTGTTACATATAGGCCTAATGATTTTTTGTAGGAAGTTAGTTAATGACTTACAACATGGGTGCTAAATTAAATAATATCTGTAAATGAACATTGCCACGGAGTCACAATTATAACGAAAATATGGATATTAGGAACCTTATTTTAAGTTCACTAATATTACTTTATTATATTGTAATACATGCTGGATGAGGGTGGCACAGAATCGGACATTGTGGCAATGATGATATTGTAATAAAATGGTAAATGCCTCCACTACCTGGAAGCTAAAAGCCTGGTATAAGAAAATCGAGATAAACTTAGACTAGACGGCAACCAATCACGCAATTAAGCTTTCTTTTACAAAGTTTTCTCCTCGTAAAGCCTTGCGACACGACAAAGTGTTAACTAAGGTAAACGCGTCGGAAGTTGACGCTGTTGAAAGATAAAACACATCATTACCTCCATTCTAGAATAATAGAACTGCATACATTACTATACATATACAAGTGCGAAAAAAATAAGTTCGAAAAGAGTGCCGATAAATTTAAATACGACCCAAGGAAGTGGTTTATATCGATACGAGATACGAAATTTCATTTTCGCACATGTATCGTACGACGTTTTTCAGTAAGTTGGTCCTCCGTAATTTCGACCTGACAGCAAATGAACCACCCCTCGCACTAGTACGCAAAGAAAGCACCATCTGTACTGAAAACTATTTCAGTGTCATCTTCGTACACTATGATGTTCTGCAGTAATGTAGGTCTTGTGTAAGTAATAGCAATTTTTTTTCAATCTGCCAAAGCTAAAATATTTTAGTTTTGGCATTTTGAAATAAAAAATATTGCTTCCACCAACATAACAGCCAATTTGGCCCTTTATATTAATTTGCCAAGTAAATTTAATAAACTCACGCTTATGATGACAAAGTTGCTGTAGCTATCTGTTTATCCCTATGTGTGCTTAAATCGTTATAACTACGTAACTGATTTTGAAGAGCTTTTATAAATTAAAATAGATAGAATAATTCAAGATGAAGGTTTTGGTATCTATTATTGTACCCGTGAAAATCCGAGACGGATCGCTGGTTGTGATTTATAAAGGACATATCGTCAGTTGTAATATGAATTAATGTAACCACCAAATGACGACTTTTCAGGAGGGCCAAAAAACGAAATGGACATTTATAAAGTATGTTGTATCTTTTTAGTTGACTATCCTATTGAAATGATGTTTATCTTGTTTGTTTTATTTTTGAGAGGTCTATTTGATAGACAGTTACTAACTGCGACCACACTTATAGTTCAGGAAATGGCTGGTGCTTACGTTAAATATTTAAAAAAAAAATTGGAGATACGTTAACAAATCAATGAAAATCATCAAAAGTGGATTTCGGAGTTTAGTGTAACTCACAAATTGAAACCGAATTGCTTATGAGCCATACAATGCAGACGGCGCTTACAGCAGTGACGTTTATAAAAATATGGTGAGTACATTAGGAAAGACATGTTTTGTACTTACAAATTCGTATTTACGTTAAAATATTGTCTATGTTTTTTGGAAACCTTTACATACGTTAATAAAAAACGTAGAAACCTAATAAAATGGCAAAGTTTTGGTTAACGTATTCGACATTTTTTTCTAGATATCAATATTTTATATACACCGTTCGATAGAGCAGGAAATTTGCAGTCGAACGGTATACTTAACTCAATTTCGTCATTTTGGTGGTTACATTAATTCATATTACAATCGACGATATTTACCCTGAGGACTTAAATGGATTGCCTCTATCTATGCCAGTAATTACACCGGCTACCGGCTATCTTACCCCCAAACCGAAACACAGCAGTGTAAACACTGCTATTTAGCGGCAGGTTAACGGTAAGACGGTGGTAGCTATCCGGGCGGACCCTGCACGAGGTCCTACCACCAGCATAGGTTAAAATACCTAATGTGGCATCAACGTACAAGTGCATACACCTTATTTATCGTAATCTAAGTTTATTGTTGCGCCTACGCATGCACATAATACTTCCCCATGATCTATTTGAAACCAGGAACCCGGGAAATTGTATAGCGATTACAAAAACCACATGATAACCGCGTAACGGCGGCCTAATTGTAAAGTTACCTGAAAGTTACCTAAGACTTACTTTACTGAGATCCACGCAGATATATTTGCTAATTGAATGCTGCAAGTTTATCAGTGTTCTGTCGTCAAAAGGCTACCGTTTGCATAAAGTTTATAGACAAGCATTACGTACTTTACCAGTTATTGACTGGGAACCCGGTCATTTTATTTATTACATGAACGATATTGAAAAACATAATTACATCATTATTCATAAATTATTACATAATTGAATTAATTGATTATTGGAATAGTTTATCAGTGTCATAGACAATTAATCCCACATTTACTTTTGCCCTTGACAGGCAACCGAACAGTTACAGCGACATTAAATTATAATCAATTCGTGTTATAAATACACAGCGCTTTATTAAGTACATACCGCTAAACCTAAACGGTATTGTTACTGCATAATAATCAAACTAATAATCAAATTGTTATATAAGATAACCAAACCTGCCATTAGCCATCCATTTTTTTGTACATTGAAAAGTAATAAGAATTATATCGGTAATAGGTATGTTGCTTGAAAGGCTAACAACAAGGAAGTAATAGCACTTTGTCGAAGGCCATGAACCACAGCGTGTCACAGAATTGCAAACACTTAAAAGCAATTTTTTGCTCGACGTTCAAACAGAACTAGTTTATTGAACTTTAAATAAAGATTGTGCATGATATTGAATGAAAATGTGCTGTTTCCGTCTATTTTATCTAAGTCATAAAATTGCATTTCCTGAAATAAAATGTGTGCTTAAGCCTTAAAACTGCAATTAGTCAGCAGTAAATGTAAATTGCATATGTATCTGAATATACAGTCGGCATTACTAGAATATTATATTTTTATACCTACGCGATATAAATATGATAGGATAACCACGTAATAACTAAAATGTTGTAAACTATTAAATGGTCTATTCTAGACTATAACTATGATGTGTATATAAATATTGGTCATGTGGTGACAGCAGTAAGAATACATTTGTCACCACCCCAACTCTTCTCGTGGGTGTCGATAGAGTCAACTAAGGAATTTGTAGTGTCACTGACCATTTATATTGAATATTGATGATGTATCACAAATTATCATAGTGGAGTGGACATAGTAGGTACTGCAATCGCCAACCCGCTTGCCCATCGTGACGATTTTGAACATAAATGTACATCCTAATGCGTCCATATGTTTACGAGTAAGGTGATAGGAGAGGCCTTTATACAGCAGTTCAAATGAACTTAATTCGAGAGCGGCTAGAATTATTTTTCAAATACTTATTTTAAATTGAATCTGAGAATATAATAATATACTACTATAACTATAGTACATTGTCCACCTAGGGAGGTAAGTACGGTATTACTAACGAGAGTGTTAGAAGCCCGATGCCGTAGGTGGGAGGATTATAAGACTCGAGTAAAATAAGTATTCCGCTTAGCGATCGTGGTGATGTTTTTCATCACACTTGTGAGCAAAAAAATATTGTTTTAAGATAAAATATTATTAAATGACGTACTAACATTTCTATTACTCCCTAGAGAATTTCACTTTTCTATTACTCCCGCGACGCATGTCAGCAATGGCGCGCTTAGAAAGCAAGAGTGATGAAAACATCAATATTTTACATTTGTTGGAGCAGCTTAAAAAGAAAATGACTGGTATTTTTTTTATTTTGTTTCATAGTTAGTATACCTACTACTACCTAATGGAGACAAATGCATTTTGCATCCGCGTCTGGCTGCCGTACAATTGCACATGTCGTGGAACAAGACAAGCTATGTCCGGTCTTTATTCCCGTACGACCTACACTTCCGGCTTTTAATCGCACTTTCCGGACACTGTGTGATGTCGCACTTCCTTTATTATTATACCAACTTGTAGCTCTAATTACAGCATTGGGATTGCCCAATTGTGTAATGATTGACCTATACCACTAATTGGAGTTCGAGGCCAAAGAATCTACGAAAATATTGCCACAGCAATAAAATGTTCTTACAATAGTAAATCCTTATTTTCTAAAAACAGTCGTTGAGATATCTTATTTATTGGTAATTTTAATTCTTTAATTTATAGAAACAATATTATTTACTTATTTTCACGTAAATATAAGATATTTTAATAAAAACTTAATTATACGCAATTATTAGTAACTAAGTTGGTATTGCGCTGGTATCACCTCAGGTGTTAATAACATTTGGTACAGCAATTTAACTACACATAAATTAAAACCCTAATTCTGCATACGTTTAGAAAATTGCAGAATAATATATTGTAGCGTGCTTTACGTTCACATATATTTCGTATTCGTAAAATTCCTTTGACCTACAAATTTCTTTGGCAGTGCTATATTTCTCCATTTAAATTATCATACAGATCTAACGTTTTGTTTTCTTCCGTAGGTTGTTAACAAGGTAACACTTGGTTCAGCCATGTTTAGCTTCGCTATACAGTATACACCAAAAAATTAAATTCCAAATGAAATATACTGGGTGAAATGTTATGAAACACAATGATACAAAATCATATTTTCAGGATCATGATTACCTACAGCCAAGTTTTACTATGGGACCAGCTTTGAAAAAGTTCCACTCAGGAAGATAAGTGATGAAGAAGACAAAAAAAATAAAATACAAAAAATGCTTTCATTTTACATTTCCAAATTTCTTTCCCATAATTTTAACCCGTAATAAGGCAGGGGGCTTAGTAATTTAACCATACCTACTGTCTTAATAAATATGGCACGCTGTCGTTTGTGTTTACTGGTAATTAAACTTCTTTTTAAAATAGGCTTTGAAACGTTGGCTCTTATCATTTTAAGTTCTTTACAAGAAAATTTTGTAATTTCTATGGAAGTTAAGAGAAAAGAAAAGTTTTTAGGTATTTACGTGTTTTTAAGAAAATCCTAGTTGTGACAGCCATATTAAACAAAAAGGCGTACAAAAATTACGGAGGTATATAATGTTTTTATTAGGAATTATTTAAAATAAATTAATTACATAACAAAAAGGTTGTGGAAACCTGAAAACTTTATTTGACAATGACATAAGAGACTTTGACAGATTTGACAATAACGCATCTGTCGTAGTTTCGTTGGCCTCGAACTCCAATTACTGGTATAGAGGGAAGATTTCTAATCTACTGTTGTTTGCCCTGGTATCATGGACTGACTTAAAACCATGCTTAACTATAATGTTTGTATTTATCTAAACAGGTTCGCGAGCAATGCGAGAGATTTTTACTACGTAAATTGAAAAAAAAATGCTATGTGACCTAAGGCCAGCCGCGTACACCTGTATGTTCTTACGAAAATTTTAGGGACGGGGCTATACTAAGGAATGAGAAAGTGATATTCACCTCTCATTCCTCAGTATAACTCCGCCTCTATAAGAACTTACAGGTGTATGGCTGGCCTAATGTAAATTGTCACAAAAACGTTTTTCTTCTTAATCTTTTTGGATACTTTCTAACATTTCCATTGCTTTTATTTGCCACTTTGAAAACTAAAAAAACAGTTGCTCAGCTTAGGTCACTACCTGGCTATGGTATTTACACTTCATAAAAGCATCTAATTTGACTCTCAACTACACCGTTATTCACGATGCAAACCTATAGTTTTGTAGGTGTCGCACTCACTTCCCTGTTGTGATTATATTCCTGATACCTTCGTTCTCTGGGGAACCGATTGATGTTACGAAAACATTCGTGACAGCATAAACGCTGGTCGGTGTTGAACGCAAGCGCAGGTTGCAACGGAATTTGCATTAACGCACCTGCGCGGGTTATCTTGCGCACTGATCTGAGGAGTACGTTCACTGCTACTGACGGTCAACGAAACGTTGGGAGATATATGGCGTTAATAGGTTAAATGCGCCACATAGTAAGACTAACAACTTTATTTTCATAGATTATTAACACCTTCGCGGACACTCAACGCCTACAGGCGTAATATTATTGTTTCTGGAGTCTGGATTAGTGTCCGCGAATGTGTTAAATTAACGATTTAGCGTCTACTTCGAGTACATATATCATTGTTTACTTACTCCAAAGCGCACAATTATCTAGCTAATGTTTTATAAGCATGAATCTTTGAACTTCATTTATAACCTTAGTCTTTTTCTTATTTCCAGAAGCCATAAACATACCAGACGACCAGTCCACATCAGCATCATGGTGGCAAGCCGGCACAGCGACGCCTTTCCGCGACACCTCAAGCAGTAGCGTGTTCTCCGCTACCCACGGCCTCGTCCAGACCCACCCGTCGAACAGTGACCCGTTCGGATCCTTCGGAGGAATAGGCAGTACTATAGGGCCTTCATCTAACCCGTTTGCTCAAGCCAGCGGCAGCGGTCCGCTCAGCGGCGGCATTCGAAATAGCCCTCTGCCTCCCTTAGCGAGAAACGCTAATGGAAAAGTGAACCTCAAGCATCTCGACTACACAAGCAGCGCCACTGCTGAGTTGAGGAGGAATCCCATGCTTTCGGCCCCTGATGAATGCGCCAGAGCGTGTCGCGAAAATGAACCACCAAGGATCTGCTACTATCACTTCACCCTCGAATTATACACCGTTTTGGGAGCGTAAGTAAACCAACTTACTTTGTATTTTATACTAATATTAAATAAAAAATTATCAATAACCTATTACAAAGTACTGAAATATCAATTTTATCAGGAAAAAAGGTTAAAACTAAAGGCAGGTAATCACCGGCCTGTAAAAATCACCAGTTTATGTAAAAGACTCGAACAACACGTAAAGCCCAGCTTTTTTAACATTATACCATTGTACTCGAGGTATTGTCTTCGCTCAACGGAAATGAAGTCGCACGCCCACTTAACATAACCAGCGGTTACGACATACAGACCCAGTGACATTGCACGAAATGGGTTAATCGCTTTTGATCACCGTAATAACCGCTTCCTAAACATATCTCCGTGAATGTACCTACGTGGCAGTAAAAAGGAAATTTGCAGATTTTTTTATCAGTCTCAGAAAAGAGCGTTTACTTAATACCTTAACGAAGCAGTTTAAAACTTATACTTGCTTTTTATAGCTTTAGTGAGTTAACGAAGCCCGCTTAAATACAACAAAGACTACTCGAAAATTCGCGCCTGGCTAAACGCCCGCGACCCACCGACCGACATTTTCTTTTTACACACTTCACGCTTTGCTTCACCCGAACTGCTAACTACATCATTTCAATGCCGCACTTGAGTATACGCCTAGTGATCCAAATACCTTCGGGGCTGCTTATAATTGATAGGTGACGACACGAGTTACGCAAGTCGATGTTTCACGATAGCCAAGTACGCTGCTGAGGAAATTCTGGTGTAATCAAATCGGCATATATTGATAAGGAAACTGCAAAAAACCTGTGTTTAACGCGTGAAACTTAATTTCAGGGCTTGCCAAGTGTGCACACCGAACGCCACCAACGTTGTTTGGTCTCACTGCCAGTGTGTGTTGGCTGATGGAGTCGAACGTGGTATTCTCACCGCGAACAGAATGTTACCCGGACCTTCAATCCAAGTATGTGAAAACGACAAAGTTGTCATCGATGTCGAAAACCATATGGAAGGTATGGAAGTAACCCTTCACTGGCACGGAATCTGGCAAAGAGGATCGCAATACTATGATGGAGTACCATTCGTTACACAGTGTCCTATTCAACAAGGAAACACTTTCAGGTAAACGGCGTAAATACTTAAAATAATATATGGTTAAGATATACAATAATATACATGATTACAAAAATCCAATCCAATAACTATTTTCAGGTATCAATGGCAAGGAAATGCTGGAACTCATTTTTGGCACGCCCATACCGGTCTGCAAAAACTTGACGGTCTATATGGAAGTATTGTAGTTCGTCAACCGCCTTCCAAGGACCCCAACAGCCACTTGTATGACTATGATTTGACCACACACGTCATGTTGATCAGCGATTGGCTTCATGAAGATGCAGCTGAAAGATTCCCTGGTCGTCTTGCTGTCAATACTGGTCAAGACCCCGAGTCAGTACTCATCAACGGAAAGGGACAATTCCGTGACCCTAACACGGGTTTCATGACGAACACCCCTCTAGAAGTATTCACCATCACTCCTGGAAGGCGGTACAGATTTAGAATGATCAACGCATTTGCCTCAGTATGCCCCGCGCAGGTCACTTTTGAAGGACATAACATGACTGTTATAGCTACGGACGGAGAGCCCGTACAACCCGTACAAGTGAACACGATTATCTCATTCTCAGGTAAATAACATAAACACGTAGTAACAGTATCAAATTCTCATGCAATTCACTTAATATCGTTAATGAGCGTTTGTAAACTGCAACATTGGATAACTAGCTAGCGTTGCGTTCATTTCCTACGCTTCATCTACTGAAATGTTTTAACGATTTTATGATACTATCTAAATGATTTCAGGCGAACGGTACGATTTCGTGATTGAGGCCAACAACATACCGGGCGCGTACTGGATCCAAGTGCGCGGTCTCGGTGAATGTGGTGTGAAGAGAGCTCAACAGCTGGCCATCTTACGATACGCTCGAGGACCTTACCAGCCATCCAGCCAGCCGCCCACTTACGACGTCGGCGTGCCGCAGGGTGTGGTAAGTCAAAATCGGTGTAAATATATAAAACGATTTAAGTTTAAGAATATTCGATAGATATTGCAATTAGCATGAACACTTTTAAGTACTATGTTTTGAAAAGACACCGAATGTATACTGCACAATTGCACCTGTTACATAATCAGCAGATTCATTTGGCTGTCAAATAAAGCTGGCGCTTTGATTTCCGAAGTACGAGTACATTATATTATTATAGTGCCACTAGTATTTTCCGCTCTTGACATTCGCTTGTAAATACCATATTACCTTACATAGTAGTAGAAAAAAGTGACGGACATTTCCTTCGTGTAAATGACATTAGCGAAACGTCCGCAGCGATAGCCCGCAGACCTCGTTTCATGAAACTACTTGCGGTTATTAATTGGCGGATATTGCAACTGGATTCCTGCACCCAGTAGCCTGCCTTGATTAAGCTCAGCCGAACTGTCAACTATGTTGCAGATTATTGCTCAAACTAAAACAGCAGTATTGAATTAATATTTCGTTACCCTAACGAGCCTAAGTTTTAAATAAACCACTTTAATTTATCACGTTGGGTGAACAAGTGGTACCTACATTGACGCTAATAAATGAGCTGCAACCTGTAAATATTATAAGTAGTTATAAGAACCTTGTAACTAGATTATCTGGGTTATTTTGATGCACTTCATGAAATGGGTTCCCGTTCCTGGTAGTTGAGTGAGATAGTTCTAGTTTGCAAGTACATTGACCACTAGTTTTAATTAGATGTAGTAAACAAGTAGTTTTAAGTAGTTTGCACGTATCATAGTAATTGCACGTAAATTCCTTTCTCCGCACTAACCATCCAGGTGATGAACCCGTTGGATGCCAGATGTAATGCCCCAAGGAACGACGCTATTTGCGTTAGCCAGCTAAAGAATGCGAAGAACATCGATCCGGCCATCCTCCAGGAAAGACCTGACGTCAAGATTTTCTTGCCTTTCCGTTTCTTCGTCTACAGACCCGAAATGCTATTCCAACCCAACACTTACAACAGATATCTAGGTAACGTATTCCTCTTATTTTTGACAGTTTAGCTTTAGTGATGATCATCTGTGCCTTTTATTTATATTTTAAATCTCAACAGTTGCCCCACAAGGAGATCATGTGATCAGTTTAATTGATGAAATCTCATACATGGCCCCACCAACGCCTCTTATCAGTCAATACGACGACATCAACCCCGAACAATTCTGTAACGGTGACAACAGGCCAGCAGACTGTGGACAAAACTGCATGTGCACCCACAAGGTTGATATCCCACTCAACGCAGTTGTAGAGATTGTACTAGTCGATGAAGGTACGTGATAAAAAAAATTAATATATGTAAAAATAAATTAGTAACACATAGACATGTTAATGGTAATCGAAAAATTTCTCTTTCAGTTCAAATCGCAAACTTATCTCATCCGTTCCACTTGCACGGGTATTCATACAACGTGATCGGTATCGGCCGGTCACCCGACCAGAACGTCAAGAAAATCAACTTGAAACACGCTCTAGATCTCGACAGGAGAGGTCTGCTCGAGCGTCATCTTAAACAAGGAGACTTGCCTCCACAAAAGGACACTATTGCCGTTCCGAACAATGGCTACGTTATCCTCCGTTTCAGAGCCAACAACCCCGGTTTTTGGCTTCTCCATTGCCACTTCCTCTTCCACATTGTCATTGGCATGAGCCTCGTTCTCCAAGTCGGCACTCACGCTGATCTGCCCCCAATTCCTCCCAACTTCCCGACGTGCGGAGACCACCTCCCTCCCATCAACTAAATCGGTTCCTAGTACCAGTTTCAGTTTGCGTGCAAAAGTATAGCAGTTGATTTTATTATGTTGCCTAAGTGTAAATTTATGTTTGTATTGTGTGATGTGTTCGGCGGATTCGAAGTGCTCGATTCTGCCGTTTGTGTTTCTTATGTATTCGAATGATTCAACGGTTTAAGACGGTTCGTGATTTATTTAAAGGTGATATATGTTTCGTTTTTCAGTTTCATATGCCATACTAGTTGGTGATAATTCTAGATTATTTAATTACGTCCTTACGCTATTTGAGGCTCTACTGCGTTTTGTTTTGTTTCGCCTTTAGGTATATTTCATTAATCATGGAGATTTCCGGTCTTAACTAACAACTTGCCATTTTACGTTTCACCAAGGATATTTATTACATGTATATATAAAAAACATATATTTCTATTAATAAATAGATGTCTAAGATTTCCTAGTTACTAACATTCGCATGATCAAAATTGTAGAACATGTAAATAACACCAACGACTGCAATTATCCTTGTAAATACACAAAAATAGATATTGATCTTTAAGTACCCGCAGCATTAACTGTCGTAATGTAGCGACCGATACCTCTTCCTACGCATTCCATAAACAACGAAGACTGTACATAAATATTGTAAACATATCTACATTTTGAATAGATATTTTCAGAAGTTACCATTTTGTGGTTACCAGTACTTTAGGTAGGTATCTTGTGTATAATATTCACGTCGTTGTATTGCTCGTGTTTGTTTCTGTGCCAATAAATTAAACAAATGAAGCCTATCTGGGGGCGATAAAACATCGACTAATTCATCAAAATATTGCTAAAATGCTTTAGCAAAATTATAATGTCCTTTAATTATTATCTGTAAGTGTAAATTTTTATACTCTTTAATAAAATTTTAAAAATATTTGTTATTTTATTTAATTTTAATATCTGTATGTTTAACAAAGACTGTCAATATTATAACGTTTACTTTACAGTTTATATTTGAACTATTGTTAACATCATAAAAAGAAATTAAAGAACAAAATGAATGCCTATGATATTGATAGTTGCTCATGTACACAGGTAATCAATATAATCACCATCCTTTAGTTACGATTGTGAATATATAATTTATTTTTGATATAATAATCATGTCTGCACAACAATAATGTAAATATTGCAACCACAAGCGATCGTATTATTAAGACGCACTGTACACTAATATTTCACCTTTCATCAATTATTATAGGTCCGTTGTGTACTTACTAGTAGCCGCTTTCTGTCTTAAAAACTTAATGGAACTTGATGCATAGTGAAATTTTTGTAGAATGTCATTCTTACTAATGTTCTGATTGAATCTAATACCAAGACAGGTAGCAGTGTTGGTCGTAATTATCAGTCAACAGTAGACAACAGGGGCCTACCACGATCCTACTAATGCAGGGCCTAAACTGAATCATGATGCGTCAGTTCCATAGAATAACTGTCTAAAATTGACAAGTCTAACCTGAAATGAATCGCATTTAAGAGGTCCTGGTAGCCCCTGGTCATATGAAAACATTACTCAATAAAACTGAACTCATGAGCCACTAAAATACTATCAGTCACTATTACACAATTTTAAGTACATAATTGGCTATGTAAAGTTTTCCGAAGGTATAAATATATTTTTCCCTGATAGCCGGTTTAAGGTTTAAGAAAATATGGCTCTTTTATTTTAATTTCCTATAAATTGTTGATAATTTTTTTTTAAGTGAGTGAGGTGACATTTGTGCAGTTTTATGGATGAATAGGGCTTAATACGTTCGCCAGCGATCAGTTCAATGAAATAGAAAAAAAATCTGTCAACGTCAATGTCATTCATTTCATTCATTCATTTATTTTTTCTATATAATTGTAGGTATTTGTTGCGGACGAAAGCATTAACTTAGGCTGGTTCATCCATAAAACTGCGCTAATGTCATTTCACTCACTTAAAAAAAGATTGTTAACAAGTTATAGGAGAAAAAACAAAAGAGTCGCTTTTTCTTCAACCCTAAGACGACGGCTATCAGGGAAAATATAATATTCATACTTTCAAAAAACTTTACATAGCCAATTTACCATTGTTTTGCCATTGTTTTTGTGCCAATGAACCTCAACTCACAGTAGCATATTCAATTACTTCAGATCGTGAACATACAATGTCAATGATTATATGTATTGTATCTGTACTTACATTTTTGTATGCATCACAGTTACATTCGATAAGTATTTATAGAAAGGTAAGTATGTATTTTGGTTCGATGCTTAGCGAGTTTGGTATAGTCAACTGATGAACTATAAAAAAATTACATTATAACAATTATGATTAAACAATAATATCATTCACGTTTAATCACAACAAAGTACAGACACTATAACGTCTGCAATGTCAACTGACCACGTAAGCTACTCCTTCACACTTATTATAGAAAGACGATGTCGAGAGGGATAGTATCATGATATTTATGATACTATGTCTAATATAAATTTCATTATAACATATCGACGCCACTTTGAAAATATTTTTTGAGTAGGTATGTCGATTTTAAAATGTCAACAAAAAAAATTAGTTACTAAATATATACATTACTTCGTTTCACTTTTACTGGTGTCAGATACCAGATTTTTCAAGTATATTGACTATAACACAATTTTTAAAGTAACAGTAATACTAACACACCTGTAACCTTCCTGTTAAAAAATATGTGTGTGAAAAAATCAAGCTCACCCTCAAAAGGGGCTAAAATTCAACCCATGATGTTTTTTGAAACAATACAGCCACATTGCAGACTGGGTTTCCTTTCATTTACACTCCATTCAAATTATTCAACACTGACATTCAATTTAATACTGACAAATCCTTAATTCAGTGCGCAATCTCACCACAGCTCGGCCAACACTAAGTAGTAGATTATCCAGCTACTTAAGAGGTCGTCAGTGCACAACGATCCTTTCTTGGCAAAACAAATAAGGTGTTTATGTTGCACGGTGTGAATACAACTACAGCGCGGAACAAGGTACATTCTGCATTATCATTTATTTTTAATTATACCTGAAGTATCTAAACAAAAACCTTTACACCTTTTTATATTACTTTGTGTTATAATGTTTATCGTTATGGCAAAGATTAATATTTATCTAAAATTTTAAGGTAATAAACCCCTTGGACGCCATTTGCAACGTACCTCGGAACGATGCGGTGTGTGTTAGCAACCTGAAATCGGCCAAGCCTATAGATAGGCAGATTCTGCAAGCCAAACCCGATGTGAAGATTTTCTTGCCTTTCCGATTCTATACCTACAAACCCGCAGAATTGTTCCAGATAAACACTTACAAGAACTATTTAGGTAAATATTTTTAACTATATAGTATTTTCCACTTAAAATTAAATTGAGGTCCTCTGTAATTTGGTTCTTAATTTAGTTTATTTTATACGTAATAAGTATTTTAGAGTCTACGTCTTTTTATGTTAATATTTGTCGCCTAGGGTATCCAAAACAAAAACCACCCAAAATCAATGTATTAAGCTAGATCCTATGACCAATTTCAATATAACGTGGCAAGGAAGGTGGTTCAGAGAAACCCGCCCGCACATTGCCCATCTGCCTAGTACGATGCTAGTTTATACAATGAATGACTGTTTGTTTCAATAAACACCAATTTCTCATTTTCAGCGGCTCTTGGCGGCGATCACGTACTAAGTCTGGTCGATGAGATTTCATACCGCCCGGCGCCCTCGCCACCAATTTCTCAATTGCACGATCTCTCGCCAGAAGTCTTCTGCAACGGCGACAACCGCCCCGCGAACTGCCCTGAAGACTGCCGATGCACGCATATGATCGATGTCCCCCTTAATGCTATAGTCGAGCTCGTGCTGATCGACGAAGGTAGGAGACGCTTTAATAGAAACTTGTTTACATCTTGCAGTCAGAATATCTATATTATTGCTAACAACCCAACTGCTCCTGCGGGTGTCGTAAGAGTCGACTAAGGGATTAAATTGTCACTGACCATTATTTGATAAAAGATTGATGATGGGCAGTCATCATAGTGGACACATTACTGTGATCGCCAATCCGCTTGCCCAGCGTGGCGATTGTGGGTATTTACCTCCTAATGCGTTTATACGCATAGTTAATAGGAGAGGCCTACGTCCAGCAGTGGACTATCATAGGCTGATGATGATGATGATGAAGTACGTGTTTTCTTTATGTTTAGCCGAACATAATTAAACATGTAGACTGATCACTTCAAAGATTTGACTAAAGCCACCTGATACACCTAGTTCCACGATATCAATATATCCGAAATTAAAATGCTTCTAATCAATCATCCCCGCTCACGCTCATCCAAAGGATAGATTGCGTTTTGAATTTGAGACGATTGAAGGGAAACTAGATTCAGAAGAGAAGTTTAACTGTCAAGTGGATAATTATAAATATAAAGTTAATATACTTCAATTAGTTGATGGGACACATAATTTCTGGTAAAATCTGTTATTTTCAAAAATGTTATACTTCGAATCTTAAACATAAATCTCAAATTTAATTGGGCCAATAAGTCATTCATGTAATTGGGTCGAATGTCGCTTGACATATTTTAATCCGTCGTCAGAATCGGCTTAATGCGGGTAACCACCGATAGTCAGCTACCAATCAAGCAGTAGGTAAATTACGTGAGTGACACGTTATTTAAAATGATAGCCTTTTTAGTAAACCATTCACTTTGTCGCTAACCATAAAGAAGTAATTTGCGTGTTTCTTTATATGAATTATCTGTCTTAAAAGCATCCTTATGTCTAGTGACAAAGTGGGACGTGTCACTGAAGAGGCTCACAAATATTTATTAACATTTTTTTTTTTACTTGCAGTCCAAAGTCAAAACCTTTCCCACCCGTTCCACCTTCACGGGCACAGCTTCATTGTGCTGGGCATGGGCCGGTCCCCAGACACGACCATTAAGAAAATTAATCTGAAACACGCCCTGGATCTGGATCGAAAAGGCTTATTACACCGCGAGTTTAACGAACCAACCTTGAAAGACACTGTTTCTGTACCCAACAACGGATACGTGGTGCTAAGGCTAAGAGCTAATAATCCGGGTAATCTTTTGCTACATCAATATGATTCTCAAAATATTCATATTTCCTCGCGATAGTGAGGGGAAAAAAGTTGTATTACACTTGGCGGCAAAGTTTGTTCAACTCTCGTGCCAAGATTCCAGTTTTTGAACCACTCGCTACGCTCGTGGCTCAATTTTGGAATCTTTCGCTAGCTCAGGTCTCAATATTGGCACGACAGTTAAACAACAACTTTGCCCCCTTGTATAATAAATAACTATTATTACCTACTTCAACGTAATTTACATTAATCCTAAGATTGTTTCTGCTAGACATGTTAAGTCCAAAGGTTGAATTGACTGCATTTTACATGTTTCTGGCATCTTGCTTAATCATGACTGTTTTTTATTACTTGTGCGTCATTTAGTATTTTTTATTTTTCAGGATACTGGCTGTTGCACTGCCACTTTGTCTTCCATATAGTAATCGGAATGGGTGCTATAATCCACGTGGGGACGCAAAGCGACCTCCCTCCTGTACCCCCCAACTTCCCGACCTGCGGCCAGCACATCCCTAGCATCACACCTCCAATCTACAACTTATATTGAAAGTGACAGTTACTGGTGTACATTAATGCATTCAATTTCACCAAAAGTGAAAAAGTTCTCCAGAAATCTGGTCTGGACTTGATATTGAATGAGTACTGCCATATCGTTTTCGTGTACTTAGACAAATATGAGAGACGTGCTGCATATTTTGTTTGGTTCATTCATTCATCATAATTAGGCGCGTTGATGAAACCTTTTAGCAAGACCCTGACGCCACAAGTATGCGTCATGATGTTATTTGATAAAAGAAGAATTTCTCCAAAGACAAAAGAGTTTAAAAATAAACTATGGCAGCGAGTCGGTTTTGAAGTTAAACGAGCCAATTTTCAAAATTCTTACAGAATATTGTTTGACACGCTATTACCAATTTTAATTAGTTATACATATACCTCGACAGTCATATTTTAATATTATTGAGCATTTTATATGCTTAAATAATTATGTAAGATATTGACGGTATTGTCTGTATTGTTAATTAATTGACTACACAGCGTGATAAAAATGAGGTCACCTAAATACAAAGTTTAGTTCCAAATTACGAAAAAATAAAAAACTATACTTGTACGAGTAAGTGGGCCATTACCACAAAAATCGTACTCTCACTTTTTTTAATTGTATATTTTAATTTACGTTATTTTTATTCCAAATAGAGATTTTTTTATCCTTATACGTACTTAAAAGAAAAAAGTGGCCGAAATTTATTTTTCATCATTCTGTTACCATTTTTCAAAGACTGACTAGCAACTGAATGGAAAAAATGAAAAGGCCGCAGGCAATTTTTACATATTAGGATCAAAATATCTCATCATTTTGAGCAGGAAAACCGTAAAAATACCTGTTACAAAAAGTAGAGGTACTTTTGCGGGAATGGAAAGTAATGTTACGCTCTATTTAAAACTAATTATGAACCTAATTTAGTTAGGTACATTAACAGGACAACTCTAGTGAGTAGGTAAATTAATAAATGGTAACCGTAGTGCAAAATGTAATTGTTCTAAATTAATCATCATAATCTTAAAAAGAGCACATTATAATAAGATTAATAAAAGTGTATTTAAAACACATTTTCAACTCGTCTCAAGTTTCTAAAAACTTGAGACCGTAACTTGCGTTACGGTTAATGACCTTGTTACATCTAAAATTAAGTCATATCTTTAGCTTAATCATACCTGCATCTTGAATGAATCTCATTTATATACGCTTGAAGTTGGAAGATCGTAAGCTTAACCATTACTGTCTTAAAAATATCTTGAAACACTAAGTATTTCTTATAATATTATTATCGTTTATCATGTTAACTGTCATAGTGAGATTTTTGCACTTGCATTGACTTCCAATATATCAGTATTATTTCTTTCTGACGATTTACATCTACTTACCGCAACGCTCTTAAAAATATAAATAATATTATTTGCAACGGAGTTAATGCTTAGATATTCCGACTTCCAGCCTAAGAAATGGTTGACACAGGGTAGTGTTTTTGAGCAAAAATATACTCCTGTGGTACGACGGTTCTCTTGAAGAAGGCTCATGCTTCATTTTTCTATTTAAAATAATTAAAAATCATCACTTACGTGCTTAAGTATGTTTACAATGTAATTCTACGGTGCTCGGCCTCTAAGAATTCAATCCTGACAGCTTTGTTAGTTCGATACATTATATGTCAGCAATAATACTTTTTGGCACAAAATGTAGTGAACTAACCGCTGTTAGGATTTACTTTTTAGCGGCCTAAACTGTATTACTAATTTTATAGACAATAGAACATACTCGCTTTTGTACTTAGAGAAACGTATTTTATGCTGTCGGTGGACGAAGTCATTTTGTAAATAATTACAAATAAATAAAGAAAATCTTCAATATGTTTCAATTCAATTGAAATCATGGGTTAAAAATATGCATCTTAGAAAATAATCATTTTCCGTAGTAATTACTTCTGTAAAGTATGTCCTAGTAACTATTGAGGTCTTGCCACTTGCATTGAATATTTAGTACTCACATTGTTTGATGATGTAGTACGAGTAGTATCTTAGTATATAGTAGTGTAAATATTATAATTGGATATAATCTAATTACTTTGATGTAATTTATTTCGTTGTGTATCGTAGTTTCATCCCTCTATTCACCCGTAGTTTGTAGTACTTAGTGACTAGTTCTTCTAATACAACTACTTGTATTTGCACTATCCATGTTTACGTAGTACACAATAAAATTGTTTGTTTGTCATTATACATAAGAGTCACAAGCCTTATAACATTTACGAATTCCAACAACTACTTCAGAACATTGAAAGTGCAAAACTGAGTTTTAGTAAAGCGTATAATTGTTTGGGAGTAGAGTAGAGAAAATATCAATACAAGGAATGAAGTTTGTACGTTTCCATTTTTACTTATTATTTTGTATTTTATTGCTTGTGGTAATATTAAAGTAACCATACACGTACATTATAAATTAAACTTGCTCTTAATTTGCATGTTATTGGATTAACGAATTTAACGAATATAATTTTGGATGAAATTGAAAACTAAAGAATTTATAAACTTATTGAAATATGTTCTTTAATGTTATTATCTACTTCAAGGTAATGAATCCTCTGGACGCCATTTGCAACGTCCCCCGAAACGATGCGGTGTGTGTGAGCAACCTGAAGTCGTCGAAACCCATCGACAAGGCGATTCTACAGGAACGCCCAGACGTTAAGATCTTCTTGCCCTTCAGGTTTCACTTCTACAAGCCTAAGGACCTGTTCAAGGAGAACAATTACAAAAACTATTTAGGTAACTAAGCCACATTTTACCGTAAAGTCATAATTATAAATAAAACTAATGGTTTATTCACAAGTAAAGGAAATATCTTTAGTTAATTAATCAATAAGTATACTACTTGCATGTCTTACTTGCTCAGAAATGGGAAGATTATTGTTGTTATTTATGAAACCACTATTTTTATCTGAAATAATCATCAACTATCAATTAATATCATATTTTGTATTATATGCATTTCATATAGCATATATAATATTTTTAAAATTTGTTTTTTTTTTATTTTCTCTTATTGGAATGAACATTAGCATAGCGCAAAAAAACACATCTAACAGTTTTTGTAAAACTGATCAAAATACATATTCAGAGAAACAAAATGAAGGCACAACACAATAGTCTATTTCCTCGCAAAAAAATGTTAGATGCGCCCCTTTGCGTTATAACGGCAGAATGATGATGAGCCTATTGTGATGAAGCACAGTATTATTTTGAACTACTTATGTCATTCCTTCAATTGTTCCCTTCATGTTTCCAGTGGCACCCGGCGGTGACCACGTGCTGAGTCTGGTCGACGAGATATCCTACAGCGCGCCGCCTGCGCCACCTCTCTCGCAGATGCACGAGCTTTCTCCAGAACTGTTCTGCAACGGCGACAACCGTCCTGCCAACTGTCCTGTCGATTGTCGCTGCACACATATGATCGACGTGCCCCTTAATTCTATTGTGGAGATTGTGCTAGTCGACGAAGGTGACTATCTTAAAACTACCACGGGGGCCTACTACGATATACTAATGCGATTCAGTTATTTCAGTTTAGAACTTAATTTGAATCGCGATATGTCGGTTCCATAGAATAACTTGTCAAAAACTGACAGGGTGAACCTAAACTGAATCGCACTTAAGAGATCTTGGTAGCCCCCTAGTACACTTGACTGTTACTTCATCATAAATAACGATACCGATATCGTAACTACAAAAATATTTTTGTTGAAAAATTATAGTCTGAAATAATAACAGCTTGTTGAATGCATTATTTTGACAATCAACTTAAAAAAATCTTAACCAAAAAACTGAATACACACTTATTTAGTACTTTCGATATCCTGAAACTATGAAAGGCGTTTCTGTAACACGGATTGTAATCTAAACTTCTCTGCTTTCCAGTACAATCCCCAAACCTTTCTCATCCGTTCCACCTTCATGGGACGAGT
The DNA here is from genome assembly GCA_025490895.1 of Thaumatotibia leucotreta. Classification (NCBI taxonomy): domain Eukaryota; kingdom Metazoa; phylum Arthropoda; class Insecta; order Lepidoptera; family Tortricidae; genus Thaumatotibia; species Thaumatotibia leucotreta. The sequence continues at coordinate 90,377 of JALPQI010001628.1, read as the reverse complement.
TACAACGTGGTGGGCATGGGCCGGTCTCCGGACAAGAACATCAAGAAGATCAACTTGAAACACGCTCTGGACCTGGACCGGAAGGGCTTGCTGCATCGGCAGTACAACAACCCCCCACTGAAGGACACCTTGGCTGTTCCCAACAACGGATACGTGGTGCTGCGGCTAAAAGCTGATAATCCTGGTAATTTGTAGTTCATATTCCTTAACCCTTGACTTAGCCACATTATCTAATGAGGCATACGTTTCTTGGACGTTTCTTATGAAATTGTTGCTATATGTCGACTGTGGCAATCGGCCTAGAACATACGATTTGTTAGTAGTTAATATTAGTTAAATGAGAGATTATAGAGTTTAGGACATATGCCAGCTTTTTACATTAAAATACAACCGCCTCAATTTAGCTTAGACACAGATGGCCCAAGTATTTTTTATACTCAGACATAAGAAGATGGCGTTAAGCTCAGTGGTTAAATTAAAGTATTTGATTGACCCAATGCAGCATGCTAACAAAATTGGTGTATTAATAAAATGAATATGTTTTTCTAATGAAATACGGGGTCACGGGGTACACAAATTACATTTTATAAGATCAGTCTAGCAGGGCTCGGATACCGGTTTTTACTCCATACAAAAAAACGGTTCGAATTTCGTTATTTTTTGTTCTTCGGTATATCAATTCTTTGTTAATGGAGTAATTTAAAAATATGACGTTGGTAATTTCATAATATTTTGAGTACTACTTAAAGAACATTAAAACATTTTAAATATTGGGCTATTTCGAGGTTCTCGAAAAAAACCGGTTCCGAGCCTAGCAGTCTAGTAGCTTGACATCTTGTCATGTCATCTTGTTTGATTGACCCAACACAGCATGCTAACAAATTGGGGGGCAATTTAGAGAAATGTATACATTTCCTGATGAACTGCAGGGTACACAAATTATACCTATCTTATAAATCTAAGAGCAGTCTAATAGGTTGTAGTCTTGTCAATAAATAAACATGGTGCTTTCTTCTTTTCAGGATACTGGCTGTTCCACTGCCACTTCATATACCACATAGTAATCGGAATGAACTTAATTTTACACGTGGGGACGCAACATGATCTACCTCCTGTACCTTCGAACTTCCCCCGCTGCGGCAACCACCTCCCCGCCATCTCGCCTCCGCTCTTCCCCATACACTGATGGTGACCATCACAGATGACCATTATGTCATTCGATCTCACTAAATGTGAATAGATTCCTTAGGAATCTCGTTTCCTAAAAGCATCATTTTGAATGAGTACTGCCATATTTAATACTTGTACTTAGAGAAATATGAAGGAAATGCGACAAATTATATTGTTTAATAATGCATGAATGACGATAGGTTTTAAAACGAATGGTGCTGTTGCGATGTTTTTTTTTTTTGTTGTGAATGCTTAAGATGACCAAAGTTTGTTTATCAGCTGTAAGATTTTTATATTACTCTCCGTATTATGATGCACGCACCAATTTTGAATAAAACTTAACTGATAAAAGTGGTTACAAGAACTAAGACTGTTTTTAATAGACTCACGTTTTTGATCGAATTTATGATAATCATTAAATAAACGAATTTATGGTAATCATTAAATAAACTTTTTCATCGGTTCACTCTGGATTTAATTTAGGTGCTAAAAAAAGAAAACATGTTATTTATTTTCGTGGCTTCCATAATAATAAACATACCTTTCAACCTTCATCCATTTAACCATTTGGTCGCCAAAGATATATACAGATGTTAAACTGGTCTGTTTGAGATTATTTTATTGTCTTTTTGTTGACTTTTTTGTAAATAATATACTTGTTACTAGTTTATTTTTAATTATGATGTTTGTAAGTTTAGCTCCTAGTTAATACACTGATGATAAGTATAGTGCAAATATGACAGATCAGAATTAATAACAAAAAGCATTAACAAAAATGCATTGTAATGTTTTTACAAAGTATATTTGTAATGTAAATGCATTGTGCTTGATTACCTTTTTGATCTTTGCGGAACTGATAATATCTCTGTTATTTCTGAAATTATTGATGTCATAAGAGGTTGCTTCTACATACGTTAAAAAGCGTTAGCTTAAATGTTTAATTACTGTTTGTAAAAATTGGCAACAATGTCTGTAAAATTAAACAGATAAAATAGTGCTGAGATACTGAGATATGAAGTAAGTCCTGAAAACTGTAATTTCAATACATCTTACGTCAAAAACGACATTGTTGACAGTTAAAATAACTGAACTGACAGTCGTCAGGATTGACTTCATAGCGGTCGAGCACTGTCCTTAACTATGAGATAGATTTTTATTTTTTTGCCGACATTGTAGGTAAATTAGAATATGCAGTAGTATTTTTTATGCATATCGATGATTGAACACAAATTAAGAATATCAACTACTTGCAAATTCTTAATTAAATCTTTTAAGAAACCGTTTTAAATTACCAAGTAAAATTATATCATGTTCCAACACGAACACGTTACAGGTTATAACTGTGTCAAATTAAGTTGTTTGTTTTATTGACTAACTATGATTTTGTGTAATAATTTTATTTTTATATATCCCAGTACATGTGAGGTGTGGCTCATGAATCTGCTCAAAGACTCTTTGATTTCCCTTTTCTAAATAATTAATAATTTATGTACTGCGTACGAAGTCATACATATACGGCATTGCTTATATCTACTTTATATGTAGAATATTTATGAACCAAACTATTCTTCGTAAAATCTACGTTTTAATTTCGCGTAAGTTGTGATTTTGAAACAGTATTAAAGTTCAAATAAAAAAAAATACACTTTAGTACGGGATGAAGTCAAAGAAAGTCTATTTTTGTAACGCCGGTGAATAAACCATAATTATTATGTTGTTTTATTAATTCACGAAACTGACACGTTAAAGGAGGTGAAGCCAGAGGGAGTCATTTTGTAATGAAATAAAAACTTAAAAATACATTTTTTTTTTATTTATCCTTAATCTTCAACATGAGCTTATTACAAATAACATACATAATAATTATATGAATTTATTTTTACTAATCAAATCATTTATTTTGCGAGAAAAAGGGTTATATAAGATGGTATTACAATTTCCGGATGCACTCCTTATAAAAAAATAAATAAAATAAAAAAATAAGAAATCAAGAATTTTTATTTATTTCCTGCATAAAAATAAATAAAATTACAATTATCATGCTCTTCGTTCTCGATTTTATACAAAATTATGTTAATAACTGAATATACACTTTGATTTAATCAATAAAAATTAAAAATTAAAATATTTGGTTCATTCATATTAACTTAATTAACAAAGAAATATTATTTTTAATTACGATTGTAAAACTAAATTGATCCATAAATAAATAATAAAAAACAATTATAATAAAGTAACATATAGAATTACTGTCCTGCGGGAACCCCTCAGTTGAGGGTAAAGGCCTCCTCCAAAGATAACCACTTGCTTCTGTCTTTGGCTAGTGTCATCCATCGCTTACCGGCCGTCTTTACGATGTCATCCGCCCATCTGGCTCGTGGTTTTCCTCGACGTCTTTTACCTGGAGGGCCTGGCCATGACGTCAGCAAGTTTGTCCAACGATCGTCACTCATGCGGACTACGTGGCCTGCCCATCGCCACTTCATTTTTTTTGAATAAATAAGGGCGTCTATAACACCGGATGTCTCTCTTATGGTTGAATGACGAATTTTTTGAATTTTTCTGATTCTTAACATGCTTCTCTCCATACTGCGCTGACAAGAAGTTATTTTGTTTTTGATTCGGTGCGTGAATTTCCAAGTTTGGCAGCCGTAAGTGAGTGTTGGTAAAATACAGGTGTCCATTACTTTTTTTTAATTTTAACTGGCATTTGACTTTTGAAAATTTCCTTTAGACTCCAATATTTCTCCAGGATCCCTTTACTCTTCTGTCCACTTCTTGCTCATTATTTTCGTTGAAAAATGATACTTGTTTTCCAAGATAAATGTATGAGTCGACATATTCTAGTGCTATATTTTCTATGTTTATTGTATGTTTCAGTGAATTTGTCATTATTTTGGTTTTACTAAAATTTATTTCCAGGCCTGCGTCTCTACTTGATTTTTGTAGTAGGTTTCGATCATAAATTTCAGCTCTACACTATTCTCTGACAGCAAAACCAGGTCGTCAGCGAACCTTAGGTGACTGATGCGCTTTCCGTTTATATTTAAGCCGACTTTATTCCAGTTCAATTTACCTATGGCCATTTCCAGTACCGCTGTAAAGATTCTGGGTGACAGGGGATCTCCCTGCCTTACCCCTCTTTTGATTGGAATTTGTGGGCCTGTAGACTCTAGCTTCACTCTACTTGTATTATTTTCATACAGATATTTAAGAATGCTTATGTACTTCATCTCTACATTTTGTGCTTTCAGGGCCTCCCATATTGATGTGTGAAGTGTGGTATCAAAGGCTTTCAGGTAGTCTATAAAAGCTACGTAGAGCGGTCTTTGAAACTCTTGATATTTCTCTAAAAGTAACTCTATGGAGTGGATGTGGTCTGCTGTAGAGTAGCCTTTTCGAAATCCGGCTTGCTCGACAGGTTGATGAGCTTCCAACGTAGGGCTAATTCTCTTCTCTATTACCGACGAGAACAACTTATAGAGCGAAGGAAGCAGGCTAATAGGTCGGTAATTCGATATGTCACTCGGGTCGCCCTTTTTATACAATAGTATAATGTCTGACTCTGACCATTGCCTAGGTGTAACACAGGTGTCCAGTATTTTATTGAAAAGAATGGTTAACGGTGTAGCGAGAAATGTACAAGCAATTTTAATTGTTTCGTTAGTTATTCTGTCCGGTCCTGGGCTTTTCTCTACTTTTAGCCGCTTTATTCCACTTACTATTTCGATCTCGTCCACTGGTTTAGGTTCCGTCGTGTTTTCATTTACTTCGAGTTCATAAGGAACGGTTTCGCGTTGTATTGGAGCATCGTATAATGTTTTATAAAATGAAGTGGTTATTCTAAGAACATCTTTTCTGCAATGTGACACCTCGTGCGGTCCGCGCAAGCCCTCTATCCAAGTTTTGTGAGACCGTTGCTCTTTATAAGCTCTTTTGAGGCTACCAGTTGACTTTAGGTATTTTATTATAACACGTTGCCGGTGATCTTTGTAGTCCTGACGTAAGTATTTACTAATAAGCTTATATAGTGCTTTTAATTCGTTTTTCATTTCACGTGATTTGGGTTTGAGCTTTTGTAACTCTCTTCTTCGCTGGATTAGCCGTTTCGTGCGTTCAGATATAGCTCTACATAGAGTTGTGGTTGTATCACGAGTGTAGGCTGTATTTAGACTATTTTCAATAGCAGATATAATTTTGTTATAGTACTCCTTAATCTTCTATAATTGGCAGCATACAAAATATTTACAGTATTTTTCGTAATACACAAGATTCATAAGTATTTACACTATGTACAGAACAATAAATTTATGTCAATTATATTACCTAATCTAAATATCATAATTACTTATTATCTTATCCTAACCTAATGCCTAAACTCGTTAGTGGATTAAAATGTGTGTTCTAACAACCATTTACGTAAAATTTTACAAAATTTGTTAGCTTGTGCGGTCTTAATCTCTTGTGGTAGTTTATTGTATATTTTTACACACATAACAGTGCATTTTTTTCTAAATTTAGCTGTTTTTATATTCGACTGAATTTTTTTTTTTTTTTTTGTATGTATGTTACCTGATATCTCCGAGAATAGTGAACCGATTCTAAAATTTCTTTTTGTGATCAAACGTGTATTACCCCGAGATGGTCCCATTGGCACCAAGTTGGGGTCTGATGATGGGATCCTGGAAAAATCGAGGGATCTCTTCAAATGTTATAGGTACATGTATGGCGCTTTTGGTAATTTTCATTCATTTACAAGAATTTGCATTCAGAAAGTAGGATTTGAGGAAACCAATGATGGAAACAAATCGGGGATCTTTGAGAAATCGGTTGAAGTCGGTTTTTTAAATTTTTAATTTGGTGATTATTTGTTGTTTGTTCACAACGAGGTGATTACCACCTCTTGTATTTCTTAGGAAGACGTCTTTGGCAGTTTTGAATAGTGTTTTGTATTTATTAACAAATTTACACACTTCATGTATATATATACATAAACACGGAAGGGGTAGTATGCCCAGCTTCCGTAACAGGTCTTGGCAAGGGTCTAATCATAGAACTCTTAATTCTTAGCCTCCAAACCAACCTTTTATTTAAACAATAATGTTGTCTACTGTTTACTACAAAGAGGGCCTCCTGTTTTCATCGTATTACAATGCAGTGAGATGGGATGAACCAAGGGTGAACGAGAGAACATGTTTACCATTCTACAGTTAAAAAAAAGGTAAACAAATATGAAATAAGACTATGAAAACTGATAAACTCGCGTATATTAACAAATTTTAACCTCATTCCGACGTTTCGAACACTTTACAGGGTTCGTCTGCGGATGACTGACTGACCTGATCCGTTTTCATAGTTTTATTTCATGTGTAATCCTCGCGGTAACCGAAGAAAGTATTATAAACAAATATGGCTGACCTTCCATAGCATTTGACGTCTTTAACATATATCGTGAAACACGTTCCCTTACTTACTCCGCTAGCTCAGCGACCCGAAGTGGATCTTGGCCTCCGACACTAAGCTCCGCCAGTCCTCCCTATTCTGTGCAGCTTGTCGCCAATCGAAATCGGCTTCTCGAAGCTGACACAAGTCTTTTTGGACTTCGTCGATCCATCGGTATCTAGGGCGCCCCACCGGACGCCGTCCACTAGGTGAAACACGTTCGCAGATATATTTTTACATACATCAATGATACATTATCGGCCTATAATAGTCCACTGCTTGACATAGGCCTCTCCTATTAACTATGTGTATAGACGCATCAGAAGGTAAATGCCCATAATCACCACGCTGGGCAAGCGGACTGGCGATCGCAGTAATGTGTCCACTATGATGACGCTGCTGCCCGTCATCAATCTTTTATCAAATAATGGTTAGGTGGTATATTTTTACTTTAAAAATAAATTTCAATAATTTTTACATACTTGAATGTGAACTTCAGGGTTAAGGTTTTAAGTTGGTGATAAAACCAAGATTGTGTTCTTGCGCGATTATGAAATAATGCAAGTTTTTTACATGTTTTTTATTTCCAACTGACGAATATGAAGATTAAGGTGAAAACAAAATATGGCTTTAAATATGTATTTGTACTGTTTGTGAGTAAAAAAACAAAAAAAAGTGTAAACAACTACGAAAAAATAAAACATGGAAACCACACGCCATACTAAATTGCCTTTCAAAAACGGTCCTGAATTTTGGTTGACAAGTATCACCCGCTCTTCAATGCATGACGGTGACGGTACTGAATTTCAATGTCAACCTGTAAAAACGAAAACCGCCATTTAAAAATAATTGTGATTGGTCCATCAAAGTTTTGATTGGCAATTTTCTATAAACATTTCGCTCCTCCTGTAAAAAACTGTCATAACACAAAAAAATGCAAAAATTAACTAATGATACAAGATAAATCCATTTTTTTGTTGGATTTATCTTGTATCATTAGTTAATTTTTGCATTTTTTTTGTGTTATGACCGTTTTTTACAGGAGGAGCGATTTGTCAAAGATTTTGCGCCGAAATATGCGTGGTGTTAAGAAAAGCGCTATAAAAAAATAAAATAAAAATAAAAACTGTTTAATTCGGACCATTATACATCCATATTTTGTTAGTAGACTTAAAAAATAATAGATTATAAACTATGTTAGTACAATGTCCTGCCCATCTTGGCACAATTTAACAATTGTATTTGGGGGCATTTTTGAGCTGGCGTTAGACGTCCATGTTATATAAATGGTCGCAGGTAAACAAATATGGCTAACTTTCCATATCGTGAAACAAGTTACCAAATATATTTTTACTTTAATAGATACTAATAAATATAAATAATTTTAACAAAAAAAAATGTGAACTAAGGTTTAAGGTTTTAAGTTAGAGAGGAAACCAAGATCGCGTTCTAAAAGAGCGTGATTAGTAAAAGTTCACTTTTTCTTTTGTTTTCTACAGAAATATCGATTGTTAGTAATAGATACATATAATACTACTAAACAGATTCAACTTGCGAAGTAGAGTAAGAACAACAAATAGCTGCTGTCATTCGGCTTAAAAAAAAGTAGAAGGCCTGAATGGCGAGCATCGAGAATTGCTCCGGGGCTCCAGGGTTCTCCAGGATGCTTAGGCAAGTTGCCAGTCGCTAACGCTTAGTAGCGTATCGTAGTTTTCCCTCTCTGTCACTCTTTCATATTAGGACGACAAAGACAGTTAGCTGCCTTTCGTTTACGATTGACGATTAAGCGTTAGCGATTGGCAACTTGTCTAAGCACCCAGGGCGTAAGGCGGCGCGTCGAGCGTCCAAAAGATTCGAGTGGCGTGCACTCACGCCGCAACCGCTTGCTTACGTGAGGCTAGTTGGTGGTAGCTAGGGCTCCCGATATACGTACTATTCGCCGAACCGTAGCTCCGTGTTCTTAACCCCGGCGGTACTAAGATCACGAATTTCACAGTCACGCCGAGATACGTACCCGAATCTTTGTTTGTATACGTATCTACGAATCTTGGCTTCGTTCTGGCAACGACTGCTCGTGGCATGGATCCGACCGGACCAATTACTATGCAAACAAATTAGGCCTATTATTGAATAACAGCTTGTTTTTAAAGTACGTATTGAGTATTATACTCTGAATCGGGACGAACGGTATTTTATTGATTAGACTTGCATTTTTCGTATCGATTTATGTTATAGAATAACGTGGTAGGTACTGTGTTCTATATAACACGGTGTTATTTATGGATTAGAATTTATATTCTGATTTTGAATCACCAGATAGAAAAATTGAAAAATAATGTTAAAAATATTTGGCCAAATTGCTATACATAAAAGATAATACAGTCGTTCATTTAAGTTTATTACCTGACAGGGCGGCCCTTTTGTAGATAAGACCTATACTAAGAATTTGCACGCGCAAAGTACCTAACAAATGACCACACGTGGTAATTTTACTGATAAATATGTTAACTTGGGCTTTACCTGGTACACCTTTTGTTTGTGAAGTTGAATGAAATAGCCGAATCTTTGTTTTGATATAGATAAGCGGGGATGTCTTAGTAAATTTGAAAAGGGCAATTTCGGGTTTTGGTTTTATACGTGTTTAGTCACTAATAAGATTGCAGGCCGGACAGACTTAGCGAGAGTTTAGTCGAATTTAAATTAATTGTTTTTTTATTATTTTGTTACGTTTTTGTATTGTTACTGTTGGTGAGAAGATAGCGTTTTTAAAGTGTATTAATAATGAAGGTCAGTTGGGTGTGGAGTTATGCCACCAGGGTCGGTGACACGGCTTTATGCACTTTGTGCAATGATCGTGCGAACAATGAGTTTTCGTGTCGTGGTGGTACAACAGGATCGATAGGAAAGCATTTGAAAGCGGTGCACCTAAAATCTCCCGTCATCGTCACGACTTCCAATGAGTTAGTATATTGTATTTATTCATTATATGTATTGCTTTTTAATATCCTTTTATATTTTAAAAGTTCCTTATTTTGTAGGAAATAACGCTGTAAATTTGTATATTTATGACGCATTTATTTTGTTCCTGAGTTATGGGTTTCCTAGTATAGATTAATCGTTGTCTGGTACCCTCAATATTGATTTATGTATTTATTTATATCAACTTTATTGCACGAAAGAAAAACTTAAATTATGATATTTAGAACTAAGAAAAAATATTTACTCCGCACTGTGTTATGTATTTTTTAACTTCCGTTCACATCTCATTATTAAATTAGGTAATGAATACATGACAATGTGTCAGTTTTTATTAATATTGAATTTAGAAAATATCCATATTTTATAATTCTGCCCTCCTTACCGTAAAAAGTAAAATATTAATATTTAAAATTTAATCTCAGTACGTATACACGTTATCATACTGAAATTAAGTACAACTAAGTTATCGCACTTTACGTTAGAAAGTCAATTAGGTAACCACTAAATTAGATTCGCAAATATCACGGAACATTCTCATCCGTTTTCCTTAGTCCTTAAAAACAACGCATCGAATCGTCACTCAACAACGCGGGCGGAACGGATCTGCGTGTAATTAAGATACGTATCCCCGTGTACACGTGTATACGTAACTTTATTGATACGTAGCCGTGTAACACGCAGGAAACGGGCCTTAAAACCGTGGCCGTGTAACACGGCAACGGGGATCCGGCTACGGTTACACGAAACATGGTCACGACCACGAGCCCTTAGTGACTCTGCCTACGAAGCAGGGGGCTCCGGGTTCGAATCCCGGCGAGGGTGTTATTTGCGTATTTTATTTATCGCAAATATTTGTTCGTTAAATCTATATAAAGTGTTATCGCTGCGCACTGTGCCAATATTGTAAATACCCGCATGCCACGAAAATGTAAAGTAGTCCATCAGGTAGATATTTGCTAAATATGTTTATATTATCATCGTCAGCGGTACTGAACTCGGGTAACTCGGGTACTGAAAATACTGGTAAAATATTTTTTAGATACCGTAAGCCGGGTTAATTCGATATACGGCACGGCTTTGATAACAACTTCGTCTGACTACTAAATTGCATGTCTTAACTAATCAAACAACGTATTAGCATTTATTTTTTCACTATTGGCAACACTAACAATGGCTTCACTGCAATCATAGTCCCTAAAGCAAGCGCTATGCTAGAGTGATACCATTAAAATTTTACTTAGGTACAATTTCGGCGGGAAATTAAAAAAATCTTGAGATGGTCACACTTTGTGTTACGGAATTCAGGGTTTTGATACTAGATTTTTTCGTGCACACATGAGAGAGTTAAGGAAATATGTTAAACATATTAGTGATGTGCACTTAGTTAAAATTAACGAAAAACATAAGTTTGTACTTACAATAAACGATTATAATAAAATAATAAAAAATATAACTAAATAAAAATCTGGGGCATCCTGCACAAATCGACCTAGTCCCACGGTAAGCTCAATTAAGGCTTGCGATGTGGGTACCAGGCGACGATATATATACCTAATAGATAGATACATACAGTACTTAAATACATAGACAGCCACGACCAAGGAACAAATATTTGTGATAAATAAATACACAAATAATGCCCTCGCCGGGATTCGAACCCGGAACCTTCAGCTTGACTGTACACTAATATATATATTCACTTTCACTTTTGCACAGGTGTATACTTTGAAAAACTTAACTAAAGGAACGTGCCGGCTAGACGTCATTGTGACGGGGAAAATCTTAACACCGCGAAGTAGATATTTAAATAGGCGGTACAGTGACATCTAGCAGGAAAATTCATAAACATCATTTTCTTCATGAACGAAATTACTGAAACATGAATATCAGTTAGACATTCCGCCCACCAAGGACAATTATGATCAAATTTCCTTAATTCCGCCCACCATGATGCATTAAACAACAAACAATGTAACTTATACATAAATAACACAGTTGGAAAAAAAATGGATATCTAAAACATTACAAACCATTTACTAAACAAATTAAAGAAATTTTAAATTTTATGGCAACACTTAACCTTTGCTAAGGTAAACAAACACAAATTATAAACTTAATTACCAACCTAAGTTTCTATTGGCAGAAAACATAACTTACTAACAGGTCTTTTTATAGTAGATCCTTTACAACGCAAACTAACTACTCGAGTGATTCCATCCAGACCCGGGTGTTTGTCAGTGATTACTCCGTATAACCATCTTGCAGGAGGCAAATCATCCTCCTTCACTAACACTACACTGCCTACAGCTGGTTCTGGAGTTTGATGACACCATTTATAACGATGGTAAAACTGGGTCAGGTATTCACGAGACCAACGGCGCCAGAAATCCTGAACCATCTTCTGTGTTAATTGCCATCTTCGTAAACTTCCTATTTTGGCATTTTCATAATTAGAATCTGGCACGACTATCAAGGGCTCTCCAACCAGAAAATGTCCAGGAGTGAGCGGTATAGGATCATCAGCGTTGTTAGTATTGATTCTTGACATAGGCCTTGAGTTTAGGCAAGCCTCAATTTGAGCCAAAACTGTAGCCATTTCTTCAAATGTCAAAGTAGATGTGCCAATCACTCGACGTAGGTGGTGTTTTGTGGATTTGACTCCAGCCTCCCAGAGACCTCCGAAGTTTGGTGAGTGAGGCGGAATCCAATGCCAATTAGTGGAGTTAGTGGCGAGCTGATCAGCAATTTCCGCAGCTACTGATGAACGTTCTTCAGCGTATAATTGCCTGAGTTCACGAGCAGCTCCCACGAAGTTCGTTCCGTTGTCACTCCACAAATCAGCGCAGTGACCACGACGCGCAGTAAAGCGTTTAAACGCTGCAATGAAGCCTTGAGCTGTTAAATCACTAACAGCTTCAAGATGTATTGCTCTTGTAGCCATACAAATGAAAAGGCAGATGTGTCCTTTGTATGAGCGGTGGCCTCTTCCCTTTGACGTACGCAAGCTTATAGGACCAGCATAGTCCACGCCACTCTGATAGAAGGGGCGATTGACAGTTCCTCTAACTGACGGCAACTGTCCCATCAGTGGATGTCGCGATGCAGCGGCATAACGAGCACATATCACACAATTGCGAACGAAGAACTTGACCGAATTAGTAGCTCCAATTACAAAATATTTTGACCGTAAGTAATTGAGCATTAATTGTGGGTTGCCATGCAGAGTTTTTTCGTGCGCATTGTCTATTAATAACGTCGTGAAGTGTGATTTTTGAGGAATTATGATGGGGTGCTTCATTTGATCACTAATTCCTGCGTGCTCTAATCTTCCACCAACTCTCAGGATATCATCTTCATCTATCATCGGATTGAGTGAGGTAAGTTGACTCTTCTTACTAATCATTTTATTTTCTTTCAGGTTTTTTAATTCTTCTTTGAAGTGATTCGCTTGAACAATTCTTATGCACGTTTTTAAACTGTCCTGAATTTCGTTGCTAGTTAACCACAAAGTAACCTTTTCTTTTCTAGCATGCTTCAAGAATCGTTTGCAGAAAGCCAGGACGCGTAGCAGTTTCCATAATTTAGAAAACCTTCCAATAATTTCTTCCTCTACTTCTGTAGTCGCATTGGTATCACAGTGAGTATTCGTAAAACACATTTTATTGTTCCTTTCTTCTAATTTCGTGTCCTTTAGATTTAATTTCTTGTAGCTTATATCTTTTTCTTTCAGCCATAAAGGACCCTCCATCCAGAGCTCTTCACGTTCCAGATTTTGTGTCCCTCTAGACGCGCAGTCTGCAGGATTATCCTTTGAAAGGACATGACACCATTGGTGAGGCTCAACTGACGTTATGATTTCCGATACCCGGTTGGCAACGAATGTTTTCCATCGATTTGGACGACTGTTTAGCCAAGAAATGACTACAGTCGAGTCAGTCCAAGCATGGATGTTCGCGTTGCTGATACTCATTACGTTGGCAACCTCTACAAGCAGTTTCGTCAGTAACACAGCCCCACACAATTCCAGACGTGGAATTGAAATTTGCTTGATGGGCGCTACCTTCGTTTTTGATGTGATTAGGGAAACGTGCACATTTCCTTCTTTATCTACTGTCCTCAGGTACACCACAGCAGCAAAAGCTTCATTTGAGGCGTCGCAAAACCCTTGAAGTTCCATTGTGACCTCAGAACTAGCATGGTTCCATCTCGGCAGCTTAAATTTGGTAAGTTGATTTAGACTTTCCCTGTAGCTTAACCAAGTCTTCAGCAATTGTGGTGGAACTTCGTCATCCCATTCAATTCCCGAAAGCCACAATTTTTGAATGAAGATCTTAGCTACTATTATCACTGGAGCCAACCAACCAAGCGGATCGAATAGACGCGATATGTCAGATATGACACTTCTCTTTGTTACAGGAACCTTGATTGGAGGTAGCTGCACAGAATATTCAAATTCGTCGGTTTGTCGGTTCCACGCAAGTCCCAGAATTTTCATCACTGCATCTATTTTTAGTTGGAGACTTCCGTCCATCTTGACATCACTTTCGTTCATATGGCGTAATAATTGTTCATTGTTGCTGCTCCACTTCTGTAACTCAAAACCGCCTTTTTTCAACAGCTCATTCATTTCCTTGTAGACCACCTTACCTTCTTCTACAGATTCGCAACCTGTTAACAAATCGTCTACATAAAAATGCTTCAGTACTCTTGTCAGCAGCATTTGGATATTGTTCTCCTTCATCGTAGGCTACTTGCTGAAGAGTGCGCACAGCGAGATGGGGTGCTGAGGCAGTACCAAAGGTAACTCGAAGTAGTCTTAAGTGTCGTATCTTCTCCCCCGAGTTTTCACGCCACAAGATTCGTTGAAAATCTACGTCGTCTTCGTGCACTTTCACCTGCCTGTACATTTTAACTATGTCCGATACAAGGCATATGGGATGGCAACGCCAACGAAGAATCGTATGACGCAAAACGGGTTGCAGACTTGGACCTACCATCAAGTCTTGATTTAAGGACACACCATTGGAGCCAGGACAAGATGCGTCAAAGACAACACGAAGCTTTGAAGTGGTTCTTTGTTCTTTGATGACAGCATGATGTGGCAAATATACAGCCTCTGGATTATCATACTGCTCTGGAGGTATTTCTTCCATGTGTTCTAGCTGGATGTATTCGTTAATGACATCTGAGTAACGTTTCTTCATTTCAGCATCTTTCGCGAACCTCTTCTCTAGCTGATTAAGTCTTCTGGTTGCAACAGCTTTAAAATCGCCTTCTTTGCAGCTGGGTTCTGGATCACGAAATGGTAATCGCACTATATATCTACCTGTGCTATCTCGTTTGGTTGTGGTAGCATATAATTCTTCACATTTCTTCTCGTCTTCACTATACTGTTGCTTTGGATCTGTCGTATTGAGGTCAGCCTCGAGCTCCCAAATTTTTTTCAGCAGCTCGTTTTCATTTAAATGAATGTGGTTAACGCTAACGTTATTACGAATGTTCGACTCACCAGATCGAGTCGGCCCAGAGATGATCCAACCTAAAGACGTTCGTTGAGCGACGAGTTTTCCATTTGGGGCCTTGAGTATACCATCCAAAAGTATTTGGCCATACACATCTGCTCCAAGGAGCAAGTCAATTTTACCGGGGATGTTGAATTTGGTATCTGCCAATTCCAATTTGGACAGTTCAGACCATAATTCAATGACTACAGGATTCTCCGGTAGAATTGTGGTTAATTTGCTCAAAACAAAAGCATGTACATTAACTTCAAAATCAGGGTCTAGGAGTGATGCAATTTTAACATTTACCACCGACTTAGAGTTCAAGGATGAACCCTCTTCACCACCTAGTCTCGTGACTGTGCTTTTGTAAGGACATTTTTGAAGTCCAAGCAGTTGAGCCGCAGATTCCGTTATGAACGAAGCTTCGGAACCTTGGTCAAGTAAACACCTGAGAGTTACACCTGAACCTGTTTTCGACTGAGCTTTAACCAAAGCCGTTGCCAAGAGAACTTGACCACGACTGGTCGAAAAACACGTTGTTATATTAGTGTGCTCATCTAACGATGATGATGCAGATGTGGTTGCATGTGCAACTACATCCCTTTCAACCGATGGATTGTGTTTGACTTGAGAATCGGTTGAGTTAGTGCTAATTTTTGGGTGCAGTAAAGAATGATGTTTGCGCTTACAAATTCGGCATCTAGAGGATTGGCGACACGAATATGCGTTGTGACCTGAACCTAAGCAATTGAAGCAAAAGCTACCGGACTGGATGAAACCACGTCGAGCATCGACATCGATTTTTGCGAAAGCCTTACAATTACACAATTTGTGACCCTCGGAACAGTAGGCACAAGAAACTTCAGTGACATGATGCACTTTTGGGTTGTTGTTAAACGGTGCATTTGGTTTCTTTGGAACAAAGCTTGTCTTCGATGATTTCCCGTCCAGACATTCTAATGCCCTAAAGCGGGTTTCTAAAAACTCTTGAAGTTGGCTGAGTGTGGGCAAATCATCAGAAGACTCGCTCACTTTAAGTTCCCACTGTTTTCTAGACTCATTATCTAGTTTGAGACAAACGATGTGAATCACAATTATGTCCCATGTAGACGTGTCGATCCCGATGTTTTTCAATCCATTTAAACATTCATTCATAGTGTCCAGCAATTCTTTGAGCGCACTTGCGGACTCCATCGTGACATTTCTTTGACTCATGAAGCGCTTGAGAATGCAGTTTGACAGATATTTCTTGTTATTATAGCGCCTTTCTAATTTCTCCCAACATGCGCTGTAATTGTCGTGCGTAATTTGAACGTGACGCAGAAGTTGTTCAGCTTCACCGACTAAATAACCTTTCAGGTAGTGCAGTTTTTGAACGTCATCTAGATCTTTGTTCTTGTGGATAAGCGACGTGAACAGATCTCGGAAGCTAGTCCACTCAGAATAACTCCCTGAAAACGTAGGAATCGAAATCTTTGGTAACTTAACCATCACTGTCTTGTTTTGATCCACAACAGACTTAGTGTCATTACTGGTAGACTCGTTCATTACAGGAGCTGACACATTGAGTTTCCTTAAAGCACCTTTGAGATCTGACTTGTAGTCCATGAACAATTCCTCCACACAAGTGTATGTGTCATCAGTTACATACTCATTAAATCCAGGTGTGCTGGTGTCAGACTCTCTAATTATTTTATTATGAGCTGTGACAAACTGAGTCCACAATGATTCTAATGTTTCTAATCTTGTGCTTAGGTAGTCTGGAGAGTTAAGTCGTTCTTTAGGAGATTTCTTAAAGTTGGACTTGGCCTTTTCAATTCGCAAGTAAACATCTTGTTGAACTTTCATTAGAGCTTCCATGATGAAATTTATTCTAAGTCTTTTGAACTTAGCTGATAGAGGCGAAATCGGGCGTGGATTCCCCGTCGTTCCTCTTTTTCGCAAATTATTCTAAGTCCAACTTGCTACGAATTTTCTAAGTCCAAACTTGATGAAATTTTTCTAAGTCCAGAACTCTTGAAATTTCACTAAGTTTTTGACAGTTGCACTACGTAATATAAATGTACTCACAGTTGTCTCTTCACTACGTCACCACAACTCTGCTTACGTCACGCACTGCTGCTTCTCACGGAAGACGTCACGACGTGTTGCTTACGTCACACGCTGCTCCGGAACATAGGCTCTACCCGCCTTAACACACCTTTGGTAGCAATCCACTACCGTTTCCGGTGTCGGCCGAAGCACTCGCCGAATCCTGCCGAACTCGAATCCCGTTCGAAGGACCATGTAAAAAGGCCCAAAAATAAAACTATAGCACTTGACTGTACACTAATATATATATTCACTTTCACTTTTGCACAGGTGTATACTTTGAAAAACTTAACTAAAGGAACGTGCCGGCTAGACGTCATTGTGACGGGGAAAATCTTAACACCGCGAAGTAGATATTTAAATAGGCGGTACAGTGACATCTAGCAGGAAAATTCATAAACATCATTTTCTTCATGAACGAAATTACTGAAACATGAATATCAGTTAGACAGAGGCTGACAATTATACCCAGGTGAGAACTAAAATGGAGGAGAAACGAGGAGATCCACAAGAGGACCACATCACCAATATTGCTCTCAGAATTACCAGACTTAAATAAAGTGGCAGTGTACTGGGCACATTGTCACTTAATTTAAGTCTGGTAATTCTGAGAGCAATGCAGATCAAACGGCCGATGGGCCAGAAACTGCTGGACTGGCGACAACTCACCGGAAGACGATTATGGGCATACCACCCACAAGATGGTCCCACGTCGCGAGAATCCGCTGGAGGCAAGCAGCACAGAACCGATCATATTAGCGTTCATTGGGGCAGGCCTAATGTCCAGCAGTGGATGTCTTTCGGCTGAAATGATGGTGATGATGAACCCTACACTGAGCATGGCCTGACATGCTCTTGGCCGGTTTTTTTACAAGTATATAATTATGAAATTTATAAATCACAGTACAAGTCTCTTACATATTTATATTTATAAAATGTTGTTTAACACTGCTTTAAATTGCGTCGTTCACACCGAGTAAGATTTTTGCATACAAAATGAAGTTCATTGGTTCAGATAAAACAACAAGATGATCCATTTGCTTGACAATAACCTTATTCTTTACGATGAAGTCACACGTTCATTTCATTTCCCTGCTAACTTTTCAGTCTTTTGTTTTTGGAGGTAAGATTTTATTGAATTCAATGTACTTAAATTTAAAATAAAAAAGTGTCTTCAAACAGTCGCCTTAATGCTGGGATAAAGAATCTAAATAACCTAACGCTCTGGTCTCAGTATTTATAGCTCTCTCCGATTTCTCCAAGATCCAATCATCAGACCCCAATTTGGTGCCAACGGTATCCCGTTCATTAAAAAAAATCCGTTAAAATACAAAAAATTTGTTGAATTGAGAAACTCCTTCTTTATTGCAGTCAGTTAAAACTCAAATACAAGCGATAATCAAAAAGATAACTTAATCTTTGCTCCGGTAAGAAAGCTTTTAAGTAGTTACAAGATTAAAGTCTTACAAGTTCTTAAAATTTTCTTCCTTACCTACCTTTGTGAAGTCATCTTTATTATTTCTTATTTTAGCCTTCGTTTATTTGACTGAATTGATCTATTTGTCCATCTATCTATCGATCTATTTGTAAATTGATTTAGTTGTATGTATTTTGTAAAACATTGCTCATTAACAATAATAAGCGTGAAATACTGTGGTTCAGCTTAAAAATCTTATAATATAATTCTAGCGAGTTCTTCATAATATAATGAATTTTACCATGATTTGCATCCTTAAGTTTTTATTTTTATTTTAGTATTAAGCTTATAATGCCACATATAATCACGTAATTTTTCAGAACTCCCGTCTGCACGGCAAGAACCAGATGGCAAATTGATCGGGGGACACAGCACGAATCCTTCCCACCACCCCTACCTAGTCTCCTTGCAGACAAGGTTGTTCAGGTTACGAGCTCATGTGTGCGGGGGAACATTGCTCAGCGAGAACTGGGTAGGTTAACTGTGATGAGATTCAACTATCTCATATTTTATTTTCAAAACTACAATTTATGTACATAGGTTAAATCTAACTAATCTACTTAACCTAACCTATATCTAAGATTGGCCCTTGTGGCATTGTACTGAGGATGCTGACGGCATTTCCTCGCCGTATCGCAATACTGATGCGTTGTGCGAGGAAGTCGTCAGCTCTTCGGTCTTTGGTTCCGTTTGTTTTTTATTTGATTTTTTATTAATCAAAATATATGTACCTAATCAACTATCAACTAAAAATCATATCTTCATTTCGTAACACCAAATAGCAATCTAATGTAGTTCCTGGTGGCTTATGATGGTCCCGTTTTATCTATTTATCGTGCTACGCGTCACTTTTGCTCTTGGATACTTGTTAGAACGTGACGGCAATGTCGAAAAACGATTAGATGCGGTACCATCATAGGCCTACTGATGTGATTCGATTTACCTAATACTTACCCCACCGACATTTACTGATAACCGTTGCTTTCCACTATGAGTTATTAAAATTCTGGCGTAGGGTGATATAAAATGAAATGCGAAAGTATTTTGATTTGTGTTTATTTATTTATCATGTTAGAGTACTTGTTGTTATGTTGTATTAATATTAGAAGAAAATATTATTTTTGATTATGTGTGGCTGCATTAGTGCGTACCATACCTTTTAGTTAAGCATAAAATGGATTTATCTGTGAGTTCCTATAATTGGCTTCTTGTTTATACTTTATGTCTAATGTCTTCGTAACAGCTGTTGGATCTCCAAATAAAATAAAATAAAATAAAATAAAACTTTTTCACCAGCCTGGTCTCTGCCAATATCTCCTTATTTTTCTTGTCCTCGTGACTGAGGGTCGTGACCATTTCACTTTTTTGACCATTGTGACTTGCTAATATATTCCTACTTAATATGTTTAAGATCCTGACAGCCGGCCACTGTGTGACAGAGTCGTTCATAGTCAAATGGCTACCAATGGACGCCATAGCCGGAACTTCTAATGCACATGAAATGCATAACGCGGGCTTCGGACCCGACTCGCAAATCGCGCCAGTAGACCGCCGCATAGCACATCCCGATTACGCTGGGTATGTCATTAACCAATTATTATCGTTTGTTGTCGTCTGTTACCAATATACATATCTAATCGAAAAACTTACCAAACGACGCTTAATAAATGTATCTTTTTATGCATGTATTTATTTCACTAAAAGTTTTCGTTTTCGGAAAGAACTACTAACTATGTACCTAGTCTAAAGAGAATAATTTGATTTTTGATAATTGAAGAATGACAAAACTTGCCTACGCCTTATAATTTCAATTTTCACTTGTTTATTAGTAATAAAATCATCAATTTGACATACACTGGATCTCAATCGTGTTTTTACAGTGGCGTTGCACCAAATGACATAGCCGTACTTCATACGAGTAAACGATTCAGATTTACAAAGTACGTACAAGCAGCTGTACTCCCTTTGCTTTCGAAAGCGACGTATGAGACTCCATTAATGTTGACTGGATGGGGCATTCTGAGGACCACCTTTTTCTTCCCAGACTTGCCGAGGTACCTACAGGAGGTTAATGTTACCTATCTCCCACATGACGGTAAGCAAAAATACCTCAAACTTTAAAACTACTCCGTCTAATCACGGTACGAAGTTAAAAACAATTGAAAGTGTTTTTCTTTCATCAGAAAAGGTTTTCTTTCTTTTTAAATATTTATATTTAGGTATTGAACATTGAACAAGTAATATTATGTATCTGTATCGTTTTATTTTCACCAGAATGCTATGAAGCCATTGAAGCGATAAAAGACAAAGGTGAAACAAATCCTCTAGACGCAAAATCCAATATTTGTACGGGGCCTATTAGTGGTGGAGTATCAGCATGCAGCGGGGACTCCGGTGGACCTTTAATCCAATACGTAAAGGAAGAGGAAAATACTAGCGATAACGAAGAAGACAATAGTATTAATGAAAATGATAAAACTTTCCCCCTAACATTGCCACAGCGTAAAGGTAAAGATAGAAACATAGAAAAAGGGAAAGACATTGAAGATATTCCTATGGTTGTCGGTGTAGTATCTTGGGGTTCGACACCATGTGGTGACAAAGGCGCTCCTACTGTTTACACTAAAGTAGAAAACTATTTAGATTTCATAAATAAATACGTTACATAGTTTTTCAGATTTTATTTTTAAAATTAGTACAAAATAACTTAGAAATCATAACTACCTAAGAAACTTAAAAATAAGAGTTGGACTCGCGCAGCTTATACATAGTAGCAATTTAGACCTTGCGATTAATGAATCATACAATCTATGTTCAATAAACATCATTCCCTTGAAGTAACTCCAAAGATTATCTATAGGTAACAACAATCACATACAGAATCCGGAATTAGATTTCTGTTACTAATGCAACTTGACTCGAGCACCTCTTGGTAAAATTCTTCCTTATTCAAAAATGGCAAGATCAGCAAAATGGATTTGGTATAACTCGTGAAACTATCTAAAACTTGTAACATTTAACAGATGCAATCAGTTGAGTATCACTTTCAAACCTTCCTGTACTTTTAATCAGTCTTATGCGTTTCTTAATTTAACAATACATCCGGAGGCTTGTAGTCCCCGCATTTCGGGAATGTGTCGAGGACAGACTTCGGCAGCGACTCGGGGACGTTGATGACAACTGCCGCTGGCAAGGAAGCGAGGCTGCAGGACCGACACTCGAGGATCCAGCTGCCTCCGTGGTCCAGTTTAATCCGCACTATAGCGAAACCTTTGTTCGGCACTGTTATTGTGTCTTTTAATGGCGGTGTGAGGAGATTTCTGCAATAATCAAAATTAGGTACATGACGCAGATGACTCGAGGTGGCATTGTCAAAGCATCTTTCAGATCATACATATATCTGATTCAAGCAAAACTTCGGAGTAGTTTTGAAAAAGAAATTAGGCTATAACTACCATTTATGCTGCACTTTATCCAAAAATAATAATCTTAAAAAAATTCCCTATTATTTAATCATTCTTACCTCTTGATTTTGCCGTCTTTGTCAAGTTGCTCGAATGCTTGCTTCGAAATCGGTTTTCCATCTTCACCTTGCATGGTAGCCAATATTCGCATGCTGTATCCATGCATGTGGAATGTGTACGAATCATTACTGCCGAAACCTGTAACCAAAAAACATCGTAACTATGTATCTCAAAATAAACCACACAGTTAAATATTTTTAATTAAATTGCTGTTGATGAGTACCTTGTTACTGAAACAACTTTATGTAGTTACTCTTCAATTATTCTCTTAACAAATTTCAACCCAAGTGGATTATCTTTATTTGTCGACGACGTTAATTGTTTTGAAAAATAAAAGAAACGAGAGAGTGATATATTTATGTCACAGAGCAACTTGCTGTTTTAACATTACTAAGAACACAAAAAACTATTTTACCTTCATTCAACAAAACGAGTTCCAGCAACTCTCCTTGTGGAGCATCAATGGTCAGCAAGCACTGCGGATCCTTACTCTTCTGCTCCTCACCCACCGAGCATTTGATTTCCTTCTTGACGTCGTTCGGCCTCATCAGCAGAGGCACATTAGGGTAGAGGAAGCTCTTACGGTTTATTTGAACTACTCCTTTGTCTGTCAGTGCTGAAAAGTTAATTTTTTTTATTAGTGAACCCACTTTTTCGATTACCAGAAGGACTGAATTGGCTTATACCTTGTACGAATTAAATGTTTAGGCGGCTCTTATGGCCAGCGGCAATGTGGGAAGTTTTTACCAAACTGCTCACATTATACCGACTGGAAATATATAGGTAATTTAGACTTCGTATATAAATCAGACCAAAATGACGCACAGATTACAGTTTTACATATGCCTGTCATATTCGTATAATTAGAAATCTATGTAGATTCTAGATTATTTTCAAAGTGTTCAAACTACGTGGACGATGAGACTATGAGCAAGTATTTCACTCGTTTGACTTACCTTAATCTTATGTCATATCTTTCAGTAAACATGTTTAAAAAAAATTACTTTGTCTTTTTTGGCCATAATGTGTAATAATAGGCAGTCGGTAAAAAAAAAACAAAAAATATATTACTCGCTACGCCATTTTCTCATCAACGTAATAGATCACATTAGGCCACATTTGACCATAACTGGGTCATCTGCCTCTAGCCCAGACAAAAATATAATTTATGGTCTAAACCTTCGCACGAAATCTCGACTGTTAGGTCATCGTATTTTTATAGTAATATACTCGTAGAACAAAAATTGCAAAGAAACTAAACAATCTTCAGATTATCTTTGCTATGACATGACAGGATTTCTAACACGCTACCGTTATTAATAGTCATTTTTGTGTTCACATGTCAATGGCAGAAATATATTGTGAGCCATCGTCAACAGAGTATACTTACAAGTGCACTTTACTCATCTTGTTATAAGGTTCACAAATGGATTTGATACAGCTTTTTTACTTACATAACGAGGCTGGGAAGAACGGCTTCTTCGGTATTGCGTCACTGACGTATCTGAAGTCATTGTCGGTGTCTTTGAACTGCGGGATGTGACGGTCGATGCTTAAGACGAGTGATCTGCTGACTACGCCGTTGGGCATGTCTTGCAATGATTCTAGTTTTTGACCATAAATTTCAGTACTGGATTCGGAGTTCTTAGCAGGTGCCTCCTTCTGAAAATGGAGTTATTGTGGTCAGTGACAGCTTCAGTACAGTAAGATTATGACCCTTGTACATCCTCAATGTAGCATATATCAATTCTAATTTTCAAAATCAATACTCTTGGAAAAAAAGCTAAAATTGAAGCATACACCGCTGGTATCGCCTTGTATCAGAAATATTAAAATGTCTTACTTAGTTTGTAAAGGAAGAGCCAAACAGATAAAATAACAATAAGCATTCGTCTAGTACGGTTGTCTTTTGTTTTGTGTACGTTTCTATAATTTTTGTACAATAAAGTGTTTTACTACTACTATTTACTACTACTACTACTACTGTCGATGTCGAGCCCCTCGGTGTAGATAGTAGGCTTATGATGGTACCGTGTTTAATCGTTTGTCGTTGTTGCCGTCAGTTTAACAAGTATGTAAGTGCGAAAGTGATGCGTAGCACGATAAATAAATAAAGCGGGACCATCATAAGCCACCTGGTTGGGCTAGAATGGCGGGACGCAGACTGCTATTGCGCGCACTAACAATAATTTATTGGACACTGTAAACGTATATTCATTGTAAGTACCGCAACCTCGTATCTGCAACACTCGTATGATGGAAAAAACACCCGTATTAATAGTGAAAGAAAGGTGGCATTTCCATGCATTGATTGTAGATCCAAGGTTGAGTATAGGGAAGAAATGCTTACCAATCCACTTTGCAGCATGGCAGTGTAGTTGAACCCCTGATGCAGAAGCATGGCGCGCGCGCGCAGGTCCTCGCAGGCGCCGCCTCCGCGCACGCGCACCCATCTGCCTCCAGGTTTCTCGCTTGCTCGTACTACGACGTCCATACGTTCTCCTGGAATTTGATGAATATTATCTTTATTGAGGAATACTTCATTCGTGTCTGACTGTCCGTCTAAGCTACCAACTACCTACCAATAAAACATAATTTAAGTAATATAACGGTTAGGTTTCAAATTAATGGTGAAAGGTAAAATCTTTATTCATTTTTTTGATTGAAATAAAAAAACTAGGTAGGTAGTAAATTACATATCATTATCATCATTGTGTATTTCTTTTCGGTCTTTACTTTCAAAACTGAACAATTTATATATGTACATAGATTAAATCTTTACTAACCTAACCTTTATCTAAGATTGGCCCTTGTGGCATCGTACCGAGGATGCTGGCAGCATTTCCTCGATGTATCGCAATACTGATGCGTTGCGTTGCGCAATATTCAATGATTATTTATTTTATTAATATGTCCAACTCAACAAGCTATAAAACAATACCCATAAACTTAAAATGACTTAGTTGTTTGTATCATCGTTATGCAAGAAAATAAACTTTCCGATAGGAAGTTCGTGTAGGTCACAATTATTTCTGGCTATTTTAAACCACGCAAATATACCTGACGCAATACAAGTACGAACATGTAATATACGTAATAGTATCATCAAACCTTCATCAAATTACGTGCAAACGATGTAATAAAGTAAACCGTGATAACGGGAAACCATTGAAAGCGAAACTAAAACAAACGGAACCTGCTTCGCGGTGACCTTAACTCTTGAATGAACCGAAGTAGCTCAGACGAGACACCTTTCTCCTCTCACTGCTAGAGAAAACTGACAGACAACCGCAGACTTATCAACTTTCTCCGTAGATTTTACAAGAATAAATTGGACTTAATGTATTAGTATTTGGAGTTATAAAAGCGCGGTTATGGTACGGTTGATGGTTATGGAAATATGGTAATGGTTTAAGATCTTTATTTCACGCTTTTACTACTAAGTTACAAGTAATTTTCTTTTTTGTGTATTAATTACTTCCCATATAAATAAATAAGTTTAGTACACGTACACTTTCGTGATTATGCGATAACTACATGAAAATGTTGTCAGTCAGGCATCACGATGTTTGAAATAACATTTTCACGGCCATAAATATTAACGAGGCACGCACGGTACAAGTGTCTCCTCAAAAATCGAAAAGCAGTATAGCTCTTCTCAATTTCTAAAAAGTGTCAATTAGAAATTTAGCAACATATGACCCACCGAAATAGATGTAGTGAAAGTAAGCATTTCACCGAAGCGCTATCTATCCCTGGCATGAGTGAAACCTATTGATTTCAAGATATCGCTAGACATATCCGGTTTTTTACATACTGCACCGATTTTACTTACAAAGCTATGAGAAATCTCAATAAGTCATGATTTAATGAATTTATTACCAATGTAATGTTGTTTAGCACCCACGACATAAGCATCGTGGATTTAGTGCGGGTCTAGTTAGGCATGTGGACGTTTGTACCATGATATTTGTTTATTTATTTAACCCTTTCTTTACAGCTGTCAACCATTACTTTAAACTTAATCTTATTAATCGTATACCGTAGTCCTTAAGGTAGGCTTAGTTTAGCATAGCATAGTTTTTGTTTTTATTTTTATTTTTGTTAGTCCACTGTGTATTTCAAAATAAATTATAAGTGACCTTTTTTTGTAATTGTTAAAAAGTGTGGCAATTATTAAATTTATTGTTAATATTATTTTTCACATCAAATAAGTTTTTAAATTTTCTATTCATATTCTTGTGGATAATACAGACAACACACACATTTTTATGTACGCAAGTTTCCAAAGTATATGTTTATGAGTTTTATGACTAACCCCTTTCCACATGAACCGTTGCGTTGCACATATTTTTCAAACTACGTTTTTTGACCTAAATATTTTAATTACTTGTGTGCTACTAGTACTATTATCAAAATATCAACATACTTGGCAGTGACCTTGATTTTGAAGCTACGAAGCTATTCAGAAGCTTTCGAGTCGTCATTGTACGTTTTCTGTATAGTGTTTACTTGGCACTCCACACGGAAGAGATAAGTGGCAGTTACACTATTATGTTCAAGTACGTGTGTAGTAGGTTAAAAATACCTACATAGATGCTACAACCATGCCAAAATTGGCATTATTTTAACATATTACATTTATTTCAACAGTGGACAACTTTCGGATTGGTCGATCAATATTTTTGCACATTAGAAAACAAGTACGTAGGTAACTCATAAAGTTAAGTACTTGTATCCTAATGTGCAAAAATATTCATCATTCATCATAATTTCAGCCAAAAAAACTACACTCCACTGCTGCATGGAGGCCATCCTTAAGGATCTTTACAATAATCGATCACTTACTGCTCTCAACCAAAAGATTCCCATGAATAGACGTGTTATATGAATTCTCTTACGTTACAACAGGGTCGTGTTTTATTAAAGTTACTTTTTACAATTTTGCTGTTTACCTCTCTTTCTAGCCAATACGTGCGTGCGTTAGAGAGGCAAACAACGAATTTGTAAAATGTAACTTTATAAAACGCGACCCGGATCCTATAAGTACATTTTTTCTATGTAAAATATTTACCTGGATAAAGCTGCACCCGGGTGGCCGAGACTGGCTTGACAGGCTTGCCGTCGGTTGCTATGACAACCATCTCGTGCTCTTCGATGGTGACCACCACCGGGCATGCGATCGCTATAGCGTTAATCAGTCGCAGTCTATACGCATAACTTGGCAGCACAAATATCCTGTAAGAAGTGGGGAGTCAGAAAGAATACTAGTAAACTTATCAGCAATGCTGCGGGGTGAGCTGTTTTCATACTAAATATCACGTGATACATGTCATATAGTATGAAAACAGCTCACCCCTGCCGAGCATTGCTTATCTTCCTGCCTCCCGGAGGCCTATTTAAAGGTCTCCTTAAACAAAAGAAATTCTATTCTATTTCCTACATTATTAATTCAAAATTCACTGGCAAATTTTGTCGTCTGGGCCGCAGGAGGTTAACAGAGACTAAAACTCTAAAGCATAACTTAAATTCTTCAGTCGGTATAATAATATCGTAAGTTTAATGTATAAAGTACTTAAAGACCGCCCTCCATCACTTCACGCTATGCAATTAACGTTTTACGATTTAATAATGCCTTCCGTTAGTAACAAATAAACACACGCTATCTGCTAACAAGCTAAGCTTAAGCTTTAAAACTACATTGATGAATTGTTTTTCGTTCGGTTTCATCATACTATAGGTGACAGCATAGCATAACGTTAATTTGACGAAGTAGGTAATGTACTGTGAAATATTTGATGTTTGTAGTGTTACCGATGGCGTCCATTAGAATGTTGGAAGGCGTGTCCAGCGTGTCTTTAGTATACTAAAGCAATCTATTTAGAAAAAAACATCAACATCTTTTTCATTTTTGTATTTGAAACAATTAGGCTTAGACGTTGCTTACTGGTTGGTTAAAGCGTCAATATTTTAATACATTGCTCCGATTACAGGCAACATCCCGTATAAATATTAAATTGCTTACTTAAAATCTTCTTCCAGACCATTAACCAGCAAGGAAATTGGCTTTAGCTGACTAGAATCCTCCAAGTTGGCGGTCATAAGTTTCGCGAATTTGGCGGCCACGATAAGTGTGTTCTCTTGACTCCTGTCAAAGTCGTATAAGGAGGAATGAGCCTCCAGAGGCTGTGGTTGGTTCACTATCAGCGCGCCGTACACGCCATCGCTTTGGTGACTAACTGAAATCGTAAAAAAACGATATAGAACATTCTAGTTTTATTTCTACTTAGTCTCTTAACATTATTTTTTTATTATTATTATAGGATTTTAAGTCCTTATTTAGGATTTGAATACGACAGAACTGTATCAGCATCACAGATTGCGATTGATTCAATTCTATCGTTCATCGTCGTTGCCGTCACTTTTTAGTATTCCTAGTATAGTACTTAAGTGAGAAAGTGATGCATACCATATAAACGATAAATTTGTTTAATTATTTATATTTTATTACACAAACGTTAACAGTATTGAACTAAAACACTAACGCAATAATACAAATTATAATAAACTCTACCTACACATAATAGTGAGACAAGAATGCATTACGTAGTATATATTACCGTAGAAAAATAATCGAAATAGATAATTTATATAGACTAGTAGGAGTAGTAAGTCTTGCTTTACGAACCTAACAAAGAAATATTACCAAATCTTAAATCGAGAAATTAGCGCAAAAGCTTCACTTGAAAAATGATATTTGGCAAAGGATGCAATTATGCACTTCAAGGTTTCTTAATGGCTGTGCAGTGAAAATCTCAACCACTGCAATGCACGACAAATGATAAAATAATCGGTCACGTTGCCAAAGCATCAAACCAAAAAGCAACAAAAGAGACGTAGCGGATTATGAAGGTCTACGTCAATATTTCGACTGCTTGCTAAATAAACAAAGTAGACTAGAAATAATTGCTTGACTTTTAACTTCAGGCTTGCTTGCTTTGGAGTTCCGCAGGAGAAAACCTTGCAATCTTGGAATATCCATCAGTACTTACATTGTACTTATATTGCTCCTCTTTTATACTACTACTTTTTTGGGTACTCTTACCCAATAGTTAAATTCGTCATAGTATCTAATAAACTCACGCTTTTATTAGCTTCACTTGTAACTAACTATGTGCATTAGAAAATCTTGAAATCTAAATTTGACCCACTTCACGGTCATCGATTAGGATTAAATTTTGCACACGCTCTGAGTTCTGATGACAATACATGACTAGCTAAGAAACGTCATTACAAGTCCAATATAGCGGCCTCCTCAAGATGGCGGACTGGCTGTTTAAAATGGGTATCAAATAAAAGAGTTTGCCGTCAAGAATATGAAAAAATATTGTTGTTTTTTCTAGATTTTTAAACAATTATTCAAAAAGTATTTCTTGTTTCTCCGTCTCTACTACACCTAAGGGTGTAGGTATCGTATATGAATGGTTAAGTGTTTGGTGGACTTTTGATGTCCATAATAATATGTATAAAATTGTGAACCTTTTGGACAACGCCCTACTTTGTCGTTTACCATAAGATTGGAATTGGCGCTATCTTCATATTTAATTATCTGCCTAAGCGTGAAATAAAGGTAAAAGCAGATGTCATTACTAGGTTCTGAAGTTGTAGGCCATTAAAGTGATTAATAAGAACTTTACACTGTTTAGGCATATTAATCACCTAACTTTCATTGGCCATCGTCGCCGATAAGTTGGCTATATAATAGCAGGTATCTAGTAAGTACTAAAATAACACTTTCTACAGTAGCCGTCAAGACCAGTGCCAACATAGCTAAATAGGCCGTACTGAGCAAAAATGCGGATCGTCAAATATATTTTAAACTGGGGTTTTGCTACTTTTCACAGAAAATAAAATTAAGTACTTATTGAATATCACGTAAAATTTTATGAAAATCTTATATAAAAGTCCCGATTAAGAAAGTACAATTTATAAATTCAATCTCACTTTTCTCTACGACATAATTTCCTGCAGTGATTCGCGCATATTTTCTCTAAGTATAACGAGTTTTGGATTATTTTTGTTGCGTCGTCACAGACAACTTTCTTTTCCATTCAACGCCTCTCTATCGTAACATTATATCTCAGATCTAATGCATTGTAATTTATATAAAGCATCTAATCTAAATCAGTGCAGGTTCTCGTGATTTGAAGGGTAATTAATCATTACACTGAAAGTACAAACTATTTCAAATCGATTGAACAGGTAGCGAAGGTATTAATAAATATTTATACCTATTATTTACAAACAAATCACTTGACACTAATAAAACATGCAGCTTGATTAACAGTTTTCAAATACTAGTTTCTTAATTTAATATATTTTTTATTTATTATTGTATTGATTTTTGTTTGTAGGAACTTTCCGTTTCTATTTTACTTTGTTAATTTGTACTGATTTTGTGTATTTTTGCAGCAATCAAAAAAACTTTTTATCTATCTAACTAGTACTACTCTTAAAAACTTGTCTAACGATGAATAGGCCACTCAAAATACTGCGCATATCAATCAAAACCACAGCCCGTTACATAATTCAGACTTAGGTTTTTTTTACATTAAATAAATCACACAAAAAACATACCGAATAGGATCCCACTCTAAATAAAAGTCTCCTGAAATAACTTTAAGTAATGTTCTGCGATTTAGGTTAGCATTGAACTATATTTCGTACTTAAAAACAATCTCCAACGTAGTGTATGTAGTAAATAAGTTACCTGAATCCGCATGATAGAAGAATGTGCCCGGCGAGGATGCTCTGAAAGCATACTTAAAGGACGAACCGTAACTGATTGGACATTGTGTAACCATCGGCACACCATCCATGTATGGCGTTCCTTTCTGCTCCACACCATGCCAATGAATCGCTATATCTTGCCCAACAATTTTATTCTTCACTTCAACTACTATGATATCATTGGCGCATACATGTATAGGAGGTCCCGGCGACATCCCGTTCACAGTAAGAGCTGGTCTTCCATCTTCAAGGATAGTTGGTTCTATTTTGAACTCGTAACGACACCTTCTTGGTTTTACATTGAATTTACATGGCCGATAGCATGACTTGTCTGCAAAGTAAATTGTAAAGAGTAAATATACGCGAGTAACCTTGCGAGGTATCTGTATGTAGTCTTGACCTTCATCCATCTCTGCCCATGCTTGGTTATTGGGAAATGCGTTTCATACAAAAGCACGAGGCGATCCTCTAGGTCAGAATTATGATATGAACACAATCAATTACATGTCTAAATAATGAGTAAGTAGGCACTCAGATTGAACCACTTTTTTATTATTTATTACTGTTTCATATACCTAAAGTACAAGAAATTGAATTGTATATTGCAGTTTGCAGTACAAGCAGCATTGTCTTATGTCAGAGCAGGGTTAGGCCGCCTAAATTATTATTTATAAAATAGAAATCAATTAACCTACCTAAATGTTTTTACTAAATAATGGAACTTTGAGGAAACAGAAAATTTGATTTGCTTTACTACTTATCCATAATCAGAGGCTAACCTCTTCGTGAGTGCTGGTATTAATTGATATATTTCCAAATAATCTATTATTACACTTTTGGCAAGAAACCAGTAAACTTTACCTGCATTCTTCGTAGTATCCTCGAACAAAATATTAGTACTCATAGGTACCAAACTGTCCAAAGACGCTTTCCCATTGTTGCTAATATTGGCAATAACAAACAGCACGCAGACGATTAACTTCATTGTGATCTGAAAACTTGTTTGATCGGAACTACACGGTTAATACATTGCGTATTGCGACACGGCGAGACGCAAGCCCGGTCGCCGGACGACTGGATGCCGGAGGTCTCGGCGGCGCTCAGTGCATCAAGCCTCCGGTTGCACAAATGTTCCGTTCTAAACTTTATCAACAAAAATATGAAGCGGCTGCGAAATTGATGGTTCAAAGTCACTTGGGCGATTAGCATCTACGCTATAATCACACATACTCAAGCTTTCCAATACGCATAAAATAACTTTGTTCAATGGGTAAAACAATTAAAAATCTTCACGGGTTGTGTTAATCTATTTCTATTTTGGGGGAGCTTTTTCAATTGTCCTTCCTCTTTGTAGGTACAAATTGTATGATCTACGATTCTTCTAGTCGCGTAAGATAAGATCGTTTGTCCATCTTGTGGGTGGACGTCCTACACTGCGTTTGACAAGTAACTCCTCTCAAGCACTATTCGACCCCATAGGCCATCTGCTCTGCATGCAATGTAGCCTGCCCATTGCCACTTCAGCTTGCTAATCCAGAGGGCTCTATGACGGTTATTTAATTGATTAGTTATTAGTTTATTGATAAATACGATACTTGCTTGCTTACTGATGCACACAAGTTTTTAGCTGAAATAGTATCTTGAAAGCAACAAGATTTACTTTTAATAGAAAAAAAGGGAAAACGAAAATAAATTAAAAGTAGTCAAAAGTACCAAGGCCTGCAAGGCCATTTGCTATGTCATTTTAAATCTTATTCTTTGTACTTTTTATTTCAAGAAATAAGAAATTAAATTAAATCGGGGGAAGGTCGAGGTGGACGTGTAGGTTGTAGGTATACTTTTATAGGTTGCTTTTAAGGTTTTTATTTTAGAGTTAGTTTTCGTTGTTTTTGAAGTGAAGAAATTAATACTTTTCTTGGAAATTAAATCTGGCATTATTTTTGGGACACTATATATCGTTATTTCCTCCCAGCTCTAATTAACCCTAAGTATCCAAGTACCTACCTAAAATGTTACTTTACACATACACATACCTACATAATATCCAACCCTGCTGCTGGTGGTACATGTATTAACAAGTAGGTACTAAGGATGATTCATTGACCATTATTTGATAAAAGATTGATGATGGGCAGCAGCGTCATCATAGTGGACACATTACTGCGATCGCCAATCCGCTTGCCCAGCGTGGTGATTATGGGCATTTACCTCCTAATGCGTCTTATACGCATAGTTAATAGGAGAGGCCTACGTCCAGCAGTGGACTGTGATAGGTTGATGACGTGACTATGGATGATTATGAATGGTGTAATAAAAGAATAACTATAACTACACAAGTACACAGCCTAGACCACTAGCGTAAAGTGTAACTTTCTCCATCTAAGTTACGTAATATTGACGGATAATCTATCTACAATATGAGGAGGATTAGTTCTCTTCCTACCTAGAAAGTTAGATAATGCAAAATCGCAAACTCACAAGAAATAATGACCGCTCGAAAACTAACCACTTGCATTCTTATAATTATTACAAGTCTAATGCCCATTAAAAGGATGATAGAGCATATACTTTGTAGATTAGTATTCTTTTTTTTTATTGATTATTTGGGGAAAAAACCATTTTGGCCAGATTCGGTCATTTCCAAAGTTCTCGTCGATTGAATTGCAATTCGTGTGTTGTAATTCGTTCCGCACTTAGACATTGGAGCAAAAACATTTCAAAACATACGAAAATACTGTATTTATGTTAAGGTCATCGTGAAACATACATTACGAAACCGGAGACATTAACATTTTCAGTTAAGATAATAACTGTACCGAAATGTCTGTTCATAAGTAGACCAATTTTGGCAATTGTCATGCGGTCGTATTAGCAAGTGATGTTTAGCAACGTACCTTATCGATCTTGTACCTAATCCGTTGGCCATAAAGTCAACCGCAAATAAGGCAAGTCATCCTAAACTAAGCAGTAGCCGTATCATGAGGTGGAAAGTAAAGAAAATGTTAGGTTTTCCTCGATGCGTACAGCTTGCCAAAAAAAGAGTAGAAATTAAAAAGTACTACGTTAGGGTCTCACCAAACCAATCGACGCGGAGTCGGCTTTCGCCGAGTGTTTTACACCACACTATTCGCATTTAGCCGATCGACCGTCTCCGCGGCTGAACACCTGCGTTAAGCAGTCTCAACCTCCTTACGGCCGCCGAAACGCTAGATCGGCTGCGATTTGCTACCGCAACAGTTGTAAAGCGGCGGTCGGCTCTCCCGTGCTCCGTCCTGCCGTCGAGACGTCAGACAGCACGCGTACAGCCGCTGAGTCCGACGAACAGATAGATAGGACAGCGGGTGATCGGCAATCGTAAATCTCATTTTTGGAGACTAGTTGTTAGTAACTAGTTTGAAATTGAACAGACGTGTATGATTACGATAGTATTACTTCGTGTTGTCAGATCTATTGCAGATTTTAATGTGGGTAATAATTCAAATGAATAAATACAAACGCATCAGTAGCTACTTCGGCCGTCATCGGCTCTTTTCGGCCGTCGTCAGCTATGTTCGGCCGTCGAAGACGCTGAACGGCTTCCGCCAGCTCTGACCGGTCCTTATCGTAGATACTCGGCCGTGATCGGAGCCGTTCAACTCTTTCCGGCACCGTACGGCGGTATTAGGAGATTTAGGAATGCGAACGTGTGCGTTAGGCTGCAAACGGGGTCGTACGAATGCGAACAGCTTTACGGCAAAACGCCGTTTTCCCGTCGAAAGACGTCGTTTCGCGCGGGCCGAGCCGATTTACGATGTCCTCGCTCTTATTGCGTTGACATAAAGCTTTTTCCGTACGCGATTAGCCGAAACGGCGTCGACTAGTTTGGTGAGACCCTTACTCTACTCTTTTTTGCCAGGCTGTACTAATGCTTTCTATCGCGCGGGCGCTGACATTATTGCAGCGAGTGCGATGGCCTGCTTTAAGTATCGAGTAAAACCTAACGTTATCGATACTTGCAAAGTCATGGTATGGCTACAGAGTTATTATTGGTAACTGGTGAACGTTGTTTTCACAGAAACGTCAACCAATTGGGTAGGTACCGATACATTGCTTATTTTATTATTATTTATAATAATAATATTATGTTTACTAGGATTTCAAATGCGATATTCATTTATTTTTATTTTGTATAGGTTATGTTGAATAAATTTTTTAAAGCCTATATTTTATGACTGTTTTTTTTTCTACTCATGAACGGAAAGGCAACAAACACAGCATAATAGACAACCGGCCAAGTGCGAGTCGGATTCGGAACCCGTAGCAGGAAATATATAAATTATAGTTATTAATCATTTACTTCGTCACGGTGACTTCATTAAAGTTTTAATCGAATTAAAGATAGAAGGAAAAAGAAAAAGAGGAAGACCACGGAGAGCCTACATGGAGCAATTAAAGCAAACTATAGAAGTTGAAACGTATAGAGTGCTGAAGGAAAAGGCAGAGAATAGAATAGAATGGAAATTACTCCACCAACAAAAGCCAAGCTCTTAAATAAATGATGATGATGATGAATTATTAACATATCTCAATAACCATACTGCATTAACCTACGTAAACGTATCTACGATGAAAAATCTGAAATACGTGAATGCAGTAATTGTGATGTAAGACTAAACTATAAAAGCCATGTTTCCATTGTATAATTTCTATCACTTTATTTTAAATTCATGTGCAAATACAATATTTAAGTGAGAAGTAAGCATATTGATCAGAACCAAGCCCGGAGCAAGTTTAATTTAAATCATCCTCTTTCTATGATGTGTTGCCCGTAATACCCGTTTTGAATTAAATGTAGGCAGACGTAGTAGGTATTTTGACGTGACGTCAAACTTAATAATTATAAATGCAATGTCGCTTTATATTTATTGATTTAAATATTTAAGTGAGAAGATAATAAAAGTGATTGGTGTTAGACGTGTGCGCCGCGCCGGCGTCACGCCGCCGCCGACCATTTTTTCCACGCCGCCGCCGCCGACTAATGGTCGGCGTGAAATCGGCGTAGCCTTGACTGTATTCAGTCAGGGCCAGAGTTATTTTTATGGCCTAATACTAAACACTAATTTGCTTTATGCATTTACTACTCGTATGTAGGAAATGAACTATCAGTCTATTAGTTGCTTTCGAATGTCATCACTCACAAGCCGGTTTCGGTTCTGGAAAAGCTTTAGTACCGTAGATCACATACATAAGCAATGTCAGGGTTATACATAAGACCAAGAGCTATAACTTGCTCCTCAGTTTATAGCGTTCGTGGCCCGTGGGTTAATGAACAGTAAGCATTTAAATCGATCGGGACCTGGGCTGTACTACAGTATCTTCAGCTGTACCAAGTGGTCGTGACGTGACGTTTCATCAATTTCTCTTTCACGATTTTTCGCCAACGACAGCGTGGACCGATTTGGCAACCCGAAAGTTGAGTGTGATGAGGATGATCTGTCCAGCGCATGGGGCTCCTTCCTCTCGGCCTTTTCCGGAATTATCCGTATATCCGATCAGTTTTAGATTTGGATCCAGCGACTGTTCGGATCTGGATGATTCAGGCCCTACGGATCCATAAAATATGTCTTCAAATTGTGGTGTAATTATCAATAGAAAAGTGTATGGTAGATTACTTACGACGATATACTTTTTAGCTTTTGCTGGTGTATCTTTCACTTGAAAACTAGATCGTTGTTGGTGTGACTGGCTCAAAAGGCTAGCGGCACCTCTCCTCTTGTAGAGTGGAGGCTGGGGAGATGTTCCTTTTTTACAGTTTTCAAAGTTGTGCCTGAGTATTATAGCAGGGGACCAATTTCCCGTAAACGATTTTCCCGTAGCTCGACCTTTGCTGCCGCGCCGGGCATTGACGCTCGGCCTTCGGCCTTCGCAAGAGATCGAATCGAATCATCGAGCATTCGGCCGTGATTCGTAATTCCCGTTACACTAATCCATTATGTAACATAAAGGCATTAGGCTCTCTCTGGCAGCTAGGCCTTCAGCCTCGTGAGCTCGCGCGCCCTTGTAGGTCGCTTCAGGCCTTCGGCCCTAAGTGGAGCTTTCGCGGCCTTCGCAAGGGATCCAAACGAATCGGAGGGCCGGCCGCTGATTGTCACACTAAGCCATTGCGTAACATGGAAGCGCTAGGCTCTGGCAGCTCGGCCTGTGACCTTGCGAGCTGGCGCGCCTCTGTGGGATGCTCCGGGCCTTCAGCCCTATGCCGAGCTCGACCTTCGCGGTCTCGAATCTTCGCCTTCGGGCCTTCGGCCTGAGGGCTTGAGAGTTGAAGCTTGAGAGCTTGGCTTGTTTAGATAGGTACTGAGATGTTGTTCAGCGTTCTAAATTTTAGTTTTCTCGCAGCTCGGCCTTCGGCCTTGCGTGTTGGCGCGTGCGTGAGTTAAGACAGTTGGAAAGCGTAATTGTACTGGAGAGCACTGAAATCGTGAAGTTCCGGGCCTTCGGCTTTCGCGGGCTTGACGCCTCGCCATCGGGCCTTCGGTCCTCAGGCTCGGCTATTTACATACAAGCGTAGATGTTAGATCTTATTGTGATTAGGAACGTTAACATTTTGAAATATGTACGTTTATATGGAGAATTTTGTCTTTGTATAACATGGTTATCAAATTTTTGCATAATCAAATGTAACTAGAATGTAAACTGGACAACTATTATTTCAGCGTTAACTCTAAATAACTTAATCTTAGAAGAACCATTCATTTATTTGCAATAAATTCGTCTATGTCCAAACCATCTGGATCCTGAAAAATCCACGGATCTTGCAAACCCTAGTTGAGAGCCATAGAAGAACTGAAAGTACCAACGTAGCTCAAAAAATTTCTGAACTGAAGGACGTCTCTCCCAACTCCCAACATGATGGACCGATGACCTGGTAAAGATAGGTGGAATCCATTGGATGTGGGCTGCGCACTATTTATCTTTATGGCAAGCTATGATAGGGAATTTGGGGGACCTAATGTCCATCGGCAGATAATAATGATACTACAACTATGATGAATGATGTCCAAAGTTGTTGGAAATATTATGTTAGATCATGATGGGAACAGAAAACAAAAAATAGATTATTCTATTGATCTGATGGTGGATCAGGTGGTCAGTGGCGGTGTTTAATGAACATTTATATTGTATTTATCTCAATCATAACAAATGATACGATCGAATTCAGCTTTTTTATTCACGTGACCTTCACGCCGATTTCACGCCGAAATCACGCCGCCGCCGCCAACTTTTCGGCAAACGCCGCCGCCGATGATTTTTAGATCGGCGCACACGTCTAATTGGTGTCAAAGTACTACTCGCACTACAATTTAAAAACGGTAACAAATCTATAAATGTCCTGTGATGTTCTTGCAAAAGTAAGCATATTGACCGGAATCAAACCTGATGCAAGTAAATGGACTTGTTTCTGGGACTGCATCAGCATTGTGAAAATTGCTCGTTGTTCCTTTACTTGCATCATCTCCCATCCACAACTGTATACTGCTCGAGAGAATATCTCCGCGGCATTTGTCAACCTCTGCCCAAGGAAACAATACAAAAAGAACACAACAAAACAGTACATGACTATCGGCATAAAATTAAAATACTCCTTAGGCTCCAAAAAGAAGAAAAAGCACATGCAGACTGCATTAGAGCTGAAGTTGATTCCCATAGGTATACTGTATAATGCTCTGAGATCTTTTGTTATGCTTAAACTAAGAACATGTCGATTTATAATATCGCCTAGCATTTCTTTCACCAAATCATAATTTCTTGGGTCAGTTAGCAGCGTATTGAAAGTCATAATTTCGTCGGAGAGCAACTGGTACATAACCGAAGTATGCGCTATGAGTAGAAGCATAGTTGTTTGAAAATTTATCACTACGAGAAGAATTGATAATTCCTGAAGAGAAGCCAGCACAATGCAGATTTCACGTTGTGGAGAAGATGTCAGCGGCTCGAGTCCTAGAATAAAAATATTTAAGTAAATTATAATGTAACTTGTAATTACTTGAAATATAAAAAAAAATTGTCAGTATGAAACTATCGTCATAGTTTAGCTTTATAAAAGACACTGAAATGAAAGTTATGTGGTCCATTATTTTTGTCATTTGTGCAAAACGTTGCAAATTATTGAAATGTAAATTCGTTTATTTCGAACACTTGTCCACAATTTGATCGGATGATGAAATTCCTTTGTTTTTAAAGCAGTCTTCGATTAATAAGGTAACTAACTAACTAAGCATGGATGGCCCGAAGTTAATATTTTTGCCGTACACATTACATTGCAATATATTATTATTTGTTAAAGAATAGGCGCATCCATCAATTCTTAAATGAAGCCTTACCAACACATGGCGTCATTGAGAATGTTTTTTCATTCAAGTCAGCACGTTTCGGCAAATATGACGTGAACTCGTTGGTCCAATTGATCGCGTAGAAAATAAACAAAATGCGTTTGATCATGTGTAATAGGTGCTTATGTCTGTCAATAAATAGTCCGGATCGGATGGTGCGCGAGTCACTCTCTTTTGCCTTTCTGAGCACACTCCTTAACAAATCTCTGAAAAAAATAACCAGGCGGTATGTTATTCAAGCAAATTGTTTTTCTAGATTATTTGAAACATGTATTTTACCCTTTGACAATAGACCCTCCAGGATCTAGGTCGGGCCGATGATTTGAGATATTTATATAGGCCCTTTTTAAAATATATCTTATAATAAATAACGTCGACTTTATTCTACTAACCATGGCCAATTATATAGACCGGGCAAGCTGTCGTTTTTCAAGTCATGACGTCAAATATAGGGAGGTTCTCATTTCGACGTTTGATTACCATATGATCACATGTGAATGATCATGTGTATGTATGTTATGTATGACTAAGCAAAGTATTTTACAGTGTAGTCCAAAGTGGCATCCCATGTAAATGTGAAAAAGCAATCGTATGAAAAAATAGGATTGATATATCAATCATCCAATAGATAATAAATAGACCACATCAAATTAATACATATAAACTTTCATAATAAAATAACGTTAATAATTTTCTACTTTCTTATAATATATAAATAATTTTAACTATTTTTTTTCTCAAAGTTTTCATCATCATCATCATCATCATCATCATCTCAGCCATAAGACGTCCACTGCTGAACATAGGCCTCCCCTCTGGACCTCCACATGTACCGGTTAGATGCGACCTGCATCCAGCGTGTCCCGGCGACCTTCATAAGGTCGTCTGTCCATCTTGTGGGTGGACGTCCTACGCTGCGTTTGCCTAGCCGTGGTCTCCACTCGAGTACTTTTCGACCCCATCGACCATCTGCTCTGCGTACAATGTGGCCTGCCCATTGCCACTTCAGCTTACTAATCCGGAGGGCTATGTCAGTAACTTTAGTTCGCCTACGGATCTCCTCATTTCTGATTCGATCACGCAGAGAAACTCCGAGCATAGCCCTCTCCATAGCTCTTTGAGCGACTCTGAGTTTAGAGATGAGGCCGATGGTGAAGGACCACGTTTCGGCGCCGTAGGTCATCACTGGTAACACACATTGATTGTAGACTTTCGTCTTAAGGCACTGAGGTATGTCGGACGAAAAGACATCGCGTAGTTTCCCGAACGCTGCCCAACCGAGTTGGATTCGGCGGTTGACCTCTTTCTCGAAGTTGGACCTACCTAATTGGACTACTTGTCCTAGGTAGATGTACGAGTCAACAACTTCGAGTACCGAGTTTTCAACAGAAACCGGGGTGAGCACAACATTGGCATTTGACATAACTTTCGTCTTATCCATGTTCATTTTCAAGCCCACCCGTTGAGAAACTCGGTTAAGGTCATTGAGCATTTTGCTGAGTTCCTCCATCGACTCTGCCATGACTACGATATCGTCGGCAAACCGAAGGTGAGTGATGTTTTCGCCGTTCACATTGATGCCAAGTCCTTGCCATTCCAGGAGCTTAAAGGCATCTTCCATTGCGGCAGTAAACAGTTTCGGAGATATAACATCTCCCTGCCTTACGCCTCTTCGCAACGGAATAGCCTTCGTAGTCTGCTCCTGTACTCGGACCGACATTGTGGCGTTGCTATACAAACACTTCAACACTTCGATGTACCGATAGTCAATGTGGCATCGCTGAAAAGACTCAAGCACTGCCCATATTTCTACCGAATCGAAGGCTTTTTCATAGTCCACAAACGCTAAGCATAATGGCAAGTTATACTCCTCGGTCTTCTGTATAACTTGTCGCAGCGTATGTATGTGGTCTATGGTACTATAGCCTTTTCGGAATCCAGCTTGTTCGGGAGGCTGGAAGTCATCAAGTCTGTATTCGAGGCGGTTCGTGATGACCCTTGAAAACAGTTTATAAACATGACTCAGAAGCGTGATGGGTCTATAGTTCTTCAAAAGGCTGTTATCACCTTTTTTGAAAAACAGCACCACCTCGCCTCGGTTCCATGCTTCAGGCGTTTTGCCCTCGGACAAGACGGAATTAAAGAGCTTCTGGAGGACTTTAAGAACCGGTGTTCCACCCGCTCTCAGAAGCTCTGAAGTGATTCCGTCATCGCCCGGCGCCTTGTTGTTTTTAAGCTGCTTCAGGGCCATCCTAATCTCGTACAGACTGATGTCCGGGATATCCTCGGTGTAGTGTCGGGACAGCTTGGCTCTTGGATCTCCTACCAAACTGTCAACGGGCTTTGCGACCGAAGTATATAACTGTCCATAGAACCTCTCGATCTCACCTAAAACCTCTGCTTTTGTTGACGCTATGCTGCCATCTCCCCGTTTCAGCTTTGTCAGCTGGCTTTGCCCAATAGACTTGTCCTTTGCGAACACTTTGGAGCCTTGGTTTCGCTCGATTGTCTCTTTAACACGGTTAGTATTAAAGAGACGCACGTCATGTCGCAAGGACTTGGATATGCGTCTATTGAGCTGCCTATATGACTCCGCGTCATGCGAAGATTGCAGCTGTAGCGAGCGTCGTTCAGCCATGAGGTTTAAAGTTTGAACGGTCAGTTTTTGAGGTCTATCTTTACGGCGTGGTCTAAAAAATTTAGACCCTACCATATGGACAGTTTGTACTAGCCCGTCGTTGATCTCGTCCACTGATGCCAAGTCCTCAAGGCAAGCAAAGCGGTTAGAGAGCTCAAGTTGAAAGCTTTCGGGGTTTTGGATATGGGCTCGAGTGGGACGGAGCGTAGACTTCATCAGGCTGGACCTTTCAAGTTTAACATTGATATTCAGTGAGCCCCTGACGATTCGATGATCGCTACCGGTTTTCACCCTGTTGATCACAGACACATCACTGAATATACGTTTCCTGTCGGTCATGATGAAGTCTATCTCATTTCTCGTGGAACCATCGGGACTCAACCAGGTCCATTTCCTTTGAGGCGGCTTCTGGAAGAAAGAGTTCATCATAAAGAGTCCCTCTTTCTCCAAAAAGTCGGCCAGCCTCTGTCCCCTATGGTTCCGTTGTCCATAGCCAAATTGCCCCACTCTCAACTCATCACCGCTTTTCTTGCCCAACTTTGCATTGAAGTCCCCCATAACAACAGTGAAGTAGGTTTTAGAAGTATGTATGGCCTTACTTATGTCCTCATACATAACTTCTACTTCATCATCGGAGTGTGACGAGGTCGGTGCATATACCTGAATGACCTTCAGCGAATATCTTTTGGATATTCTGAGTACCAGGTATACCACCCTGCTCGACACACTTTCGATGGTTATTATGTTGTTTACGAGGGACCTGTGGACGAGAAACCCGACACCACCTTGGGACTGTTGGTCGCCCTCCTGGTGGTAGAGCAAGTTACCGGACTTCAGGGTTACGGTGTCCTCCCCTTCTCTACGGACTTCGCATAGCCCGACTATGTCCCAGTGTAACTTGCTCAGTTCCTCTTCCAGCTCGTAAATCTTTTCGTCAGCCCTCATAGTGCGGATATTGTGTGTTACCAGGGCCAATCGTCGTGGGGGTGGGTAGCCGGATAGGTGCCGGTGATTCTTAGCACCCCTTGCCCTGTTTCTCTGGCCGCTACCGTAGCCAGGAAGAGCAGGACTGCCGGGCACTAGGGGCCTAGGTTGTGTTTTGTTCATTTCATGGGGGGGGGGGGGTTGCCATACGCGCCACGCTTGGCAGGCGGGTTGGCGCGCGCAGTTTGTTACTTGTTACTCTGCGGAAGATGCTGCTGCCCATCGTCCGGTATTTATTCCCTTAGCAGGCTCTTACTGCAACCACTCAAAGTTTTATTTTTACTTAATTCTATTAACCTGTGCCTTAGCCACCAGTAAGTGTTGTTCGCCGTGAGCACTAAGATAGAGACATTGACATAACTCTTGATGAAGTCACTGGGCACTCTGGCGTGCTTTGCCTGGTACACGACACTGCCCACGCCATACACGTAAGTGAGGAGTACTAGGTGAACGATCCAGAAAGGAACTGTAAAATTGGTTTGGTGGTGAATTATTAAGATAATTTATTTGAAATGTATTTTTTCAAATGAATATGAAAGCGACTTATAATTTTTCTGTAAATATTTTGTACAGAAGTCATAGTTCTCTGGGTCTTCATATAGGTACTTAATCTATTGGCTATCAACTACACACCAGATAAGATCGCTGAAGCTGCTGCCCATCATCAATATGCAATAGATGTTTGGCCAGTGACACTTCAATTCCTTACTTAGTCGACTCTTACGTACGACATCCACGGATGGAGTTGGGGGGTTGGGGTATTGTGGCATTGTATACGATTTCCCAGGTAGGTACCCAAAGAAAATCCGCTTGATATGGAACATAATTTACATAATTATGCACATCGCATGGTTGCGCCCGAGGTAAGAGACGCGAAGAGTCACCAAAAATATTGATAACATCAGCAGGACGCGAAAATCTGCAGTACCTGCTTTAATTTAAAAAAAGAAGGTTGGAGGAGTTGATTGGAAAAGGGGTTTGGAAGATTCTGTTCAGTAAATACTCAAATTGCAGAAGCATTCAAGGCCTTCTTGTCAAGGCTTAAAGCCAGAAATTATTTGTCTAACTGTTATAGTTCTATACTGACTCGATTTCTTAACAAATGACAGATTTTTTTTTACCTATATCTATCATTCATGCAATAACTGTTATTACTAACTAAATATTTTCGCTCTGCTGATCTGAAATCCGACCAGGCTGGGCGTGACCATAACAATCCACACCAGGTTATCGAAGCTGTTCTCCTGCAAGCGCTTTTTCAGCTGTTGGAAACCTTCCTTCACTTGGTTAAATATCCTCATTGTACTATAAAAATAAAATAAAAAACAATTTTATTTAAGGTTTTTTTATGCGGACATAGCTTTTAGAGCCGTCTGGTTGCTAAGATAAAATAAACCTTAATTTTAATAAATCTATATTTCTAGGTTCTATATTTTAATAAATTTTAAATATCAGCATAAACTAATATTACAAGCAGGTACGAGTAGGTAAGTACCTACGACATATTTTTGAAATAAGTTTCATGTGTTGACAATGAGGTTAATATTTACAAGTAGTA
Organism: Thaumatotibia leucotreta; assembly: GCA_025490895.1. Lineage (NCBI taxonomy): Eukaryota > Metazoa > Arthropoda > Insecta > Lepidoptera > Tortricidae > Thaumatotibia > Thaumatotibia leucotreta. The sequence goes on along the minus strand of JALPQI010001628.1, from coordinate 45,851 downwards.
TATTTTTGGTGAAATAAACAAATGAAATAGTTTAACAGTTCCAAAATTACATTTAACCCTTTAACGGGCAAGACTCGAAAGAACCCTGAGTTCAAGCCTAAACGCCATTACATAGTACGAAAAATGTGGTACAAGAAAAAACTTCAAAAAGATTGTGCTATAGAGTGGTCGTTTTTTGAGATCGGTGCCCTATAAAGGGTTAAAAAATTCTACTAATACATTTCTTACTTTATACGCGTTAAATACACGGAAACTACAATCTAAGACTCTTTTTACATTACTGGTGAGAATTTTAGTTCGAGCTAACCTAGTGATTAATTTTTCCATTGACAATTTTGCATTAATGGCAATTAAAATAATAGCAGAAGACTGAAAGTAAGTACGGTTTGATGCTTAAAAAATGAGGGTTCTAGCTTTGAATTTATTGATCATAATGAATTCTGGCAGATCTCAAATCCGCTGTGTTGTGTATAATATATACAGGGTGGCCAAAAAATAAGTACATACCCGCTGCCTGTGAGGGCTAAAAATGCATCAAAATAGCATTAATGTACGTAAATAAAAAAATAAAACATATCCCAAGGAATTTTCGTATTCTAAATACTGCCCTAGACCTTAACTAAACGTTCGTAAAAGCAAAAAAAAATTTCGGAGTAGACGGTCAAATAAACTTAAAAAAAAACTTCTAAATTTTTTATTTAAAAACAAAGTATTATTTCGTCTGTTTTGTTGTTTTTATCAATAAACAAAGACAGAAAATAACACGAAAACTCAATTTGTGTAGTTATTCAAGTAATTTATTACTACTTTAAAATTTTAAGCTTTGTTAAGTTTATTTGATTTGGAATGAAGTTAAAATTAGTTAATATACGCGAGTTTATCCGTTTTCATAGTTTTATTTCATGTGTAATCCTCGCGGTAACCGAAGAAAATATCATTAAGTATCACTTTTTTTGCTTTTACGAAGGCTCAAGGTCTAGGGTGATCTTTAGAATACGAAAATTCCTTGTGTTATGTTTTATTTTTTTATTTACGTACATTAATGCTATCTTGATGCATTTTTAGCGTAAAATTTTGAAAATGGTATTTTTTTATCCTACTTGTATCAAAGTGAGGACGCTAATTTTTTTGTCAGTAAATGCTTTATTTGTAGTAATACTTTTACAAAAAGAAACTAGTTAAAAAACCCAATAGTTTTTTTTTATTAATAAATTTCTTCATTCTAGAATTTCTCAAAAAAATTTTTCAAAAATTCATAACTCGAAAACTACAAAATATCGGCTAACATACATGGGGTATATTCTGATAGCTCATGACGTGAGGAATCTAAAAAAAATTTTTTGACGTCAAGGTTTGGACCACCCTGTAGTATTAATATCTCTTTGATCCGGAACTAGATAAACAGCAGCATAATTTATTTATTATTCCCCGTCTTGTACTTTCCTATATTGTACTCGTATACAGGTTCCATGTTAATTGGGGCAATTTTTTTGAAATACGTGTTCAGGAATAAAAACTCAATCAAATTACTCTCTTTCAACTTTTATTTGCATAATTCTATTACTAAGTAACCAGGTATTAGCATTGTTAGTTTAGAACAATGAAGTACCGATTATAGACAAACTAGTAGACATACATACATTGTTATGCTTTTTGATAAACATTTACTTTATTTGCAATTTAAAAACTGTAGCAAATTTATAAATGCCCTGGCAAGTGCTAGCAAAAGTGGCCATATTCACTGGGATTAAATCGCCTGCAAGCAAATCCACTTCTTTCTGGGACTGCAGCAACATTCCAAATATTATCTTACGTTCCTTTACTTGCATCATTTCCCACCCACTACCGTACACCGCTTGGGAGAACATCTCCGCCGCGTTCGTCAGCCTCTGTCCAAGGAAACAATACAAGAAGAACACGATGAAGCAATATACGACTATCGGCATAAAACTAAAGTATTCTGAAGGTTCTAGAAAGAAAAAGAAGCACATGCACACCGCATTCGAACCAAAATTGATTCCCATCGGAATACTGTATAAGGCTCTGAGATCTTTTGTTATGTCTAAAATAAGAATATGTCGATATACAATAACAGGTAGTCTTCCTTTCACAAAATCATAGTTTCCTGGATCATTTAGTAGGGTATTGAACGTCATGATTTCCTCGGAGAGCAGTTGGTACATAACGGATGTGTGGGCAATGAGAAGCAGCATAACTGATTGGAAGCTGTGTACTACGTTGATGATGGTGATTTCACTAACAGCTCCCATCGCAGTACAGATTTCACGTTGTGGGGAGGAAGTCAGTGGTCGGATCCCTGAAAACAGTTGAATGCAGGTAAAAAGAGCAATAATCTTTACATAAACGTAATAAAGTTATTGTGAGAGAGTATAGGTATTATCTTCCATTCCACACTCGGCCCGTGGGGCAAGGGTGCTCGCAGGCTCCTTAAAGAGGTTGGGAAACACCTAATCCCAGGTAACGGGGGACCAGGCGCAGAGGCTCGCAATTGCGATACAGCGCGGGAATGCTGTCTGTGTCATGAGCACCTTGCCACCGGGGGAAGTATTGGAGGTGGACGTGTAGGTTGTAGGTATACTTTTATAGGTTCCTTTTAAGGTGTTTATTTTATAGTTAGTTTTCATTGTTTTTTAAGTTAAGTTTAGATATTTTTTAAGTTAGATTTAATCATTTCTTTGTTCATATATTTAGTTAATGTATAATATGTAAACAAACCTAAAAAATTGCATTTTTTTATAATTCCATTGATTATATTTACAATCTAGATGTTGCAAAAATTAGGCAAAATTGAATGTAGTGCATTGTTGCTTTCTCAATTTTGCCAATTATAAATTGTAAATCTCCAGAGTACGTTTTCAAGAGTTATGCTTGTAAACCAGTTTTTTTTTTCAAGTGGTCTTACCAACACAAGGCGTCATTGAGAAGGTGTCTTCGTTCAAATCGGCTCGTTTAGGCAAATATGATGTAAACTCATTGATTGAGTTGACGGTGTAGAAGACGAGTAGGATACGCTTGATCACGGTTAAAGAGCGCTCGTGTTTGTCAATGAAAAGTCCGGCTTGTAGGGTGCAAGAGTCACTCTCTCTAGCCTTCTTTATTACACTCTTTAGCAAATCTCTGAAAATGAAAGGATAGAAAGATAATGCGGGTAAAATAGTGCCGAGTCCCACGTCACTCGATTAAACTTGACTGCATCAATCTAAAATTGAATTTTCTTAGTTTCACAACAAAAAATATAGATAACGTTACTTTATTATTTGGGAAGAATGATTGTTATGGTGAAGTAAGACCCGAAGACTTCTTACTCAATTCTACCTCCATCCTTCAGGCGTTGTCTCGTAACTTGCATATAAATTATAAATATTAGATGTAATGTGGGTTCCAATCCCACCTCCAGCGTTAATAAAGCTCGGTATTTTTTATTTGGTACTAATGTGACATCAAATATTTTACAATTTATTAAGTTTCCGTGGCCGTGTGATGGCGGCAGTAAGAACTAAGAATATGTACATTGGTCACCACCCCAACTCTTCCCGCGGGTATCGTAAGAGCCGACTAAGGGACTAAAGTGTCACTGACCATTCTTTGATATTAGATTGATGATGGGCAGCAGCGTCAGCATAGTGCGACACATTACTGCGATCGCCAATCCGCTTGCCCAGCGTGGCGATTATGAGCATTTACCTCCTAATTCATTTATACGCATAGTTAATAGGAGAGGCCTACGTCTAGCAGTGGCCTGATATTGGCTGATGATGTGAGATATAATATGGGTTCCAATTATACCTCTAGCATTAGTTATTGATCGGTATTATTTATTTGGTACTTGTGACATCTAATATTTATATTTATTAAGTTTCACCGTTTCATGAGCCACCAGTAGCTGTTGTTGGCTATGAGCACCAGCAAGGAGACGTTGACGAAGCTCTTGGTGAAGTCGCTGGCCACCTGCGCGCTCGTGGCCTGGTACACCGCGCTGCCGACGCCGTACACGTAGCCAAGAAGCGACAGGTGCAAGATCCAGAACGGAACTGTATTTATAAGTAGTTTTTTTTAACCTCTTGCCCCCTTATTCATAAACGTCTCTCAATGTAACAAGCTGTTAAGTATCGTTTGTTACCTTCGATCTTACCAATATAATTATCTATAAGACCGAAAGGGACCAACAATACTTAGCGGCTTGTCCAGTTAGAAAACGTTTATGAATAAGGAGATAAGTTATTTTCCTGTCCAAAAAAAGTGCTTTCCCGTTGCCTATGAGCTTTTGGGATAATGTCAATAGGCTCCCTAGGGGATTTTTGGTAGTTTCAGAACGGTCAATATTTTTTTTTTTAGTTATACGTAAAATAGTACTAGCTGGTCCTACTTGCTAGTTACTACCAGTTCTGAAACCTAAACTAATTTCCAAGAATAGTTAGATCTCGTAGGGTGTCTATTTATTCTGCATTCCGAGACCTCACTGGCAACAGGAATGCACTTAGTATTTGCCCACCCTAAACTTCAATTATGATGTTGTAGATAATATTAAATAATTAAAAAAAAACTCAAACTTAACGATGTTGGTAAGAAAATTTGTCTTTGTATAGACGACGCGCATTCGGTTCCCCATAGCACTAGCGTTTCGACCCCAAACGCTACATCTATTGTAATTAGCAGTGGTTATCCACTGCCGATGGGCAGTGGCCATCCACTGCCCATCTGCCGTTTGAGGTATTCTGCTTTGGATACGGCACCCTTCCCTTTTGCAAGGCACCAGAGGGGCCATCGGGCCTTTTGCCATTGACCCTCGCCAGTTTATTGAAATTTAATTTTAATGTATTACAAATTGTCCTAACTAATTATCAGTGAATATGCGCTCAACTGATACACTACACTACATATCATTTAAATTAGAATCGAAACACGGATGTTCAACAACCGACTCTTGTGCGATTACGAGTATAGTTCCCTTACGGATCAGCGGAACAATGTAAAACAGTACCGTTACCGGTACATATAGTCAGGTTACATTGGCCTTAGGAAGTAACATTGCCCACCCAAAAAAATCCATCTTGCGAAATTAATAATTGAATTAAAACAAATTGAGAGCTTGAAATAGTAGAAATGTTAGATGCCATCTTTATATTTATTTAAGTCAATCAAAGCGGGTATTTTCGTGTGGGCAATGTTATGCCCTATCGCTAATGTAACCCATGTTTACGGTAATGAATTACTAACCAAATATATTTTTCCTGGTGATTTGATATCCAGCCAAGCTGGGCCCAACCATGACGAGCCATAACAGATTATCGAGGCTGTTCACGCTCAGCCGTTTTTTTATTTTTCGGAAAACGTCCATGTCCCTGGAAAATGTTCTTTGCTTTGACACAACCAACATCATACCAACATCATCAATTTCATCGATAAAAAAGTTAATGGCTTAATTGATAATATTACACATAATTTAATAGTTTCTGTACTAAATAAGTAATTAAAAGTTACAAAATATGTTGAACTTGCAGGTGTCAGTATTCACATCGAAACTGTTAAGGAACAAAAATTATATTTCTTCGCACTTAAGTATTTTACTGCTACACTACGAGACACTAAAGAAATAAACGATGTTAGCCAAGCACAACTAGATATATTTTGTTGTAGACTAGGTATACCTACGAACAAACAAACCAAAAATTCACATAAATTCACGTAAACAAATATTCATTAAAATAACACACTCATTTTACCAAATAGATATTTAAAAGGAAAGCTTGATTAAGTATATTAAAGTAGCTCTTGATGTAGTCACTGGTCAGATCAGACGCGTATGCTTCGCCTCGTGCACCGCACTACGGCACTACCCACGGCGTGCACGTACCTACGTAAAAGCACTATGTGGACGATCCAAAAAGGAACTGTACAATTTCGTAGACGTTACAATGAATACTTGAGAATAATCGTAACAACCTTGCATTTTATTCAAAGAAAACAATAACTACTTAACAATAATATTAACTACAAGCTAAATGAAAGGTATTTTTTAGGTTTAATTTTATTTAAGTTAATATTACTTTTACTAATTTATTTTTTAAGATTTAGTTAATTTTTCCATTATAACGGTAAACTATTTAAATACAGGTATAACATTTCGATACCTTTGGGTTCAATTGTCGTAAAGGACATTTTGGCGAAAATGTCCTTTACGACACATATATACAGTTTTGTTCAGAATTTCAAGGGCTATCGATCTGTATAGTTAAAGTTTCGATATCTCTTAAAAAGTTGCCTTTACGACCAAGATTTTCTACTATGGACTTGCAAAAATAGCTTAGCAAATGGGGCGTAAATATCAAGTAATTTATTATAAATAATTATCTGTGTCGTAAAGGAAATTGACAAATAAAAATAGTGTCGCAAGTGACCTAATACGTTATGTGTCGTCCTTTACGCCCTTACTTTTACGATTACTTTATGTAGTTCTATGGCCAACTTGGGCTTAAAGAACAAGTTTTTTCTTCGTCGTCCTTTACGACCGGCACGAAACATCGGCATCGGCAACGGCAAGCGGGTGGTAAAGGATTACCACCCGGATCATTCAATAGTAATTGTATAAGAAATATAAGAATGAATGTTTCGTGCCGGTCGTAAAGGACGACGAAGAAAAAACTTGTTCTTTAAGCCCAAGTTGGCCATAGAAGTCATTTTTGTTGTTGTTTATTACCATAAATTTGTTTGTACACATACAAACGAATGTATGGCAAATATATTAATAGTCTTTCATGTCAAATCAACATAATCCACACCACTTTTAAGTCTAAGAAGAGGGGACCACTTTAGTAGTATTTATGTAAATAAAATACACTAAAGTTATTCATTTCATTTCAGAGGTGTAACATTTTTATCTATTACACATGATTATTTTTACAGCGAATAAAGAAACCTATCTGCGAGACCCAACGTATAATTCAAAAGCATATTTTTCTTTATTTTTTTAATTACAGCTCCGGGGCGGGTGGTCATTAGGTGTGCCTAGACTAGAATACATACTCATCAAGTATCATTAAAAGGATCACATTTTTCACCTAGTGTTTAATGCAATACAAAGAAACGAATGGCATTATTATACAAATTTCTAGGACACTAATATAATAACATAATAAATTTAATTCAGAGAATAACGGCCTAAAAACGTCAATTTCATCATGAATATCAACCAAAAGTTAACCATAAAATGTATGAGCTCCTCTTAGGATAACAATAGCGACCGAAAATCAATAAAAATTGATTTTCAGGGGTGATTAAGGGCAATACCTAAAAGTAAATACAAGTGTGCTGCGATAGTACCTCTCGGGCGAGATACTCTAAGAACCTTTATGCTTAGCCATTATTGGTATGTCAGTTTGTCGCCGCGAGATAGATTTTCCATCTTTTACTAACTATATGAATAAAAGAGGGATGGATGTCTATCTCGCGGCGACATAATTGTCGCACTAATCCTGCTGTGCTAAGCCTACTTATCAGCTTATACATCACTTTTTAAATGTGGACAATTGGCGGCATCTTACGGAAATATTAATAAACGTTCAACCAACCCACGCGGGTCCAACATTCACTCCGGTCTGTAGCAGCTAGCGGACTATGGCGATCTCCAAAGTTTAGTAGTAAGTAACCGCACGAACTAGTGTGTGCAAAAACGTGAAGATGGCGCTATTCTTGTAAAACAGATGATGTAACGGTAGATGGCGCTGTCATCACTATTAAACAAACTAGCTCAATCACATGACGTGACTTTAAGTGAGGTCAAACTATAAGATCTTTATTTCAACAGGTAATCGGAAGCTAATTAAGAAACAGTTTTGTTTGTTGCCTGCCTGCCTTGGAGACTGAGGTTGCAAAGTGTTAAATTAACCTTTTAACCGTCGTAGTCTGATATGCGAGCAATATCCCGCTCACCACGCCAGTGTGATAAGTAAGACAAGACAAAGGTGTGATTTGGTTTTTACAATGTAAAAATGAGCCTCATTCAAGTACAAGCTCATCTGGGTTGTGTAATTTTATATTGGTAGCGACAGCGACACGCAGCATGATGAAAAAATCAGGTAAAAAGTATGTGCTTAGGTCCCTATCAACTGTAACCATTGTTGTTATATTCACGAGTTCATCAGCACTATAAATAAAATAACAACATTGTAATGCTTGTTACAATAATTAAATAGAAAGCAGGAACAACTTGATTGTTATTATTGTTACAACCATTTACTGAAAATGTGCACGTGATATTTCGCTATTTATACACAAACTTCACAAAAAAACGCGACATGCGAAAGTCTGTTCATACATAAGTCAAAATAATGCGGACAATCAACGCCGAAGGACAAATTATTTAGGTATTTGATCAATCGTAGACTTTATATCAAGGAAATTAAGGTCGGTTACCGTAGGAAGATGATTTTCTTTCCGTTTACACAAAAGAGCATGTAGTCGCATGCACTTTCAATTTTGTTAATGAGAGGCAAGTATACTGTTACCGACTGTGGCAGTTTTCACCATTCATCGAGGAAATGGGTTCTTCCCTGTACCTACTAGGATAAATACTATCCTTTACTAGGATAGTACTCCTAAAAAGCGTCAGTCCTAGTAAGGACACTAAGGACTAACGCTTTCCTACTTACTTATAAAATACAAGAAAGTTTGTACGAGTATCTAGTGTACCTATATCTAATGTACTATCCTGTACATTTTATGAACTTTATTAACGTCAATTTTGTAAAATCGTTTATGTTTAATACGTTTATGTTGGCTAGAAATGAAAGGACACTTTTCAATCTACTGTTGCCCTGCCGCGAACTAGGCAATCCGAAAATTTCAGGGTTTAACTATCTCTGTCACTTCAACGAAGGCGTCATTAGAGTTGACAGAGACAAATCCCCGAAATTTACGAACTTCGGTGTTCGCAGTAGCAGGCCTGACCGAAGAGATATCGAGGTAGATGGGTAATTGGAGATTTTTTGGCAATCTACAGATAAGTTTTGTGAAAGTTGTTAAAGATGAACTTTTTTAAAAGTTGACATGATTTTTCCTTGTAAACTGGTTTTACCGCGGGGAATATATTTTTTACGATAGCTACGTAAAAAAGGAAGTCAATGACGCCAACGGCGGAAGCCATGTCTCGTCGATAGTACCGATTAAATTATATTTTTGTACTAAATTAATAAATGTAAATGTAAATTATATTAATGGAACTATTCATTTCCATAGACAATTGGAGTTTTTGCATAATCTACGTCATCTTTGTTATGGATTCTTCACATTCACTTCACATGTTAGTCACGGGCATATAATGTATAGTGAACGCAATAATAAGCTATCACGAACAAAGATGAAACGTAGCTTCATGGAATCCAGGAGACAGGATCTTGCTGTAAAAGCGGAAGTAAAGGGCTTCTGTTTCAGAACTTAATTTCAGAAAAGTTATTCTTATTTAGATATTCTTATTTATATTGTGATTCTTTTTCGTGATTTAGATTACTGGAAAGCACGAGCTTCAGTGACTGTGATGACTACTGGATGATCATAAATAAAATTCAGAGGTATAAATTACCGCATGTATTATTTTATAACAAGCAACAATACAATTGACCGATTCTCTCAGGACATGCATAATAGGTAGGTACAACATTCGATAATTTAAATAATTATCCCCCCATTCTCACAATGCAACATATTTGCAATTAACACCTACTTAGGTACACTGATAATGCGTCATACTAGAAAAATCTCATTTAAATATCTAAAAATATGACTTTAGCTAAGAGTAAATTTCTTACAAATATAGATCAGTTGACAGCCGTAATGTAAATCTGCTCACAGCAGTCGTATTCTTTGGAATAGGTTGCCTTCTCGGCATTAAAGCTTTGAGTTCAGGAGAGGCTGTAGGCCGGGCGCTCCCGGCGCGGCTCGGGTCAGCTGTGGTCGGAGCTGACGCTGCGTACTCTGCGGAGCAGCTCTTCGACCCGCTTGTACGGGCTCTGGCACCTCTCCTGGTCCTGTTCTATAAGGTAAGGATTGCCTTCGCTTTCTCGGCCTTCTGGTGTGTGCCGCCCGCTGGAACTTTCGACAACGGTTTTATTTAGAAACGGCTCCATATCTGTTGAGGGTGGAGCTGCCGTTTTGTTGACTTGCTGAGTCGCTGCCATCTCCGCTTCTTTCTGTCGGAGCCACACCGGCGAGTTAACATAAATCCTGGGCCTTTCTCTGAGCGCGTTACACCTTTCCAGGGCGGGCCGTCTTATTGGAACTGGCGGTCTGTACCCAGGCGGGATAGGTCCTCCTCTCCCTAAGACCGTACATATAAGTCCTTTTAGCGCCGCTCTAAAATCTTTGAGGTGGTACGCGTACAGTAATGGATTTATGGCGGAGTTTAAATGAGATAGAATAATGCAAAAGTCAGTGAGGAGGTTTGGAATGTGGAGGTCTGGCTTGAAAGCGTTGATGGCGTTGATGGTGTAGAGAGGAATCCAGCAGACCATGAAGAAGAAGACGATGACAGCTAGGTTCTGTGTTGCCTTGACTTCACGTTTCTGCGCCGCGCCGAGCACGCGCAGCATGGTGCCGCCAGTGACGCGCCCGTTGGTGCCCTGCACTGTCATCACCTCGCTCATCTGAAACGATAGTATATCCCTTTAATATCGATTCACAGAAAACCTAGTACTCAGAAGGCTTAATGGCTTACATGTACCTATGTAAAGTTTGCTATAAAATGTCGACACGACACGACAATGGGTGGTACATCTCAGGTCCGTCACACATACAAAGTCAACATAAAACAAAGTTATATAATAAAATGTACAAGATAATTATGTAACGTAGTGTCAGCCGAAAATATAACACATTTATACAGGTACAGTCCAAGGTACCTACATTGTGTAAAAGATATGTTTACACTTCAACAATTTAATTCCTTGTTATAAGATTCATAAATAGGCGTATATTTTTTTTTAATTTCTACTATAAACGTAAACTAACAAATATGTACTGAAATTATTCAAGAAGAAAACCGACGAATGAATAACTTTATAATTTATTTTAACTCTGCCATAATCAAGGGTGACCGAAGTGCGTCGGTGTCACATGTCATGTCACATACCGGCCGCCGGAAGTGACGTGTAATTGTCGGTAACTTACCGTAAGCACACACGAGGTGTTAAAGGGTAATATAATAACACGACTTGACCCTAAACTTCCTCTGTATAATTACTGTGATATGTATGGCCTGTTATCTCAGGGAGTATTTAACTATACGGATTACCGTATAGTTAAATACTCCCTGAGATACTATCATTAGATATATCATTATTAATGATTGTGGATTCACCTGTTTGACCACGACGCGGTAAATATGCGCATAGAAAGCGGCGAGCAGCACGCTGGGCGTCATGATAGTGGCGAAATATAGGAACAGCAGGAAGTTATAATCCATAACCTCGACGAAGTAGCAGCTGACCTCGGGGTCAACGGCCGCGTGCCAGCCCAGCAGAGGCAGGAAACCCACGCCAGCCCCAGCCACCCAGCAGACTGAGATTATAACTGAAAAGAAAAAAAGTGAGATTAAGTGAGGACGAAACAAAAGAGTAAGGGCCCGGCCACATGACCACGGTGCGGCGTCGTAAACGTAAAACGGCGTGGCGTCGTGGCATTGCACGTTATCGCACCGTGCGAAATTACGACGCGGCGCCGGGCACATCCACGTTGTCGCGACGGGCAGTTTAACGTTGCGGTGCCGTATGGAGTAGATGCATTACGTGTTGCTTTTTTAAACGAAGTGATATTTTCCATAAGAGTTCTTCAAAACTTGACACAGACATTCTAAAATAATCATAAAACTTGTGATCACTTGTTTTCCTTATGAAATGATTTCCGTCATGGTTCATAATAGAAAGATATGGATTTAACCAATATTTTCTTTTCCTTTGATTTTTCTTCATGTTTCTTCTTATAAGTAACAAGAGCAGAATACGTGTTATGGGATCCATGTCGAATTGCAGACTGATCGCAAAAATGTTTTGAGAAATATGAGAAGGTACGGCGTCGTGGTACAACGTGACACCGCACCTTGCATCTACTCCACACGTTACTGCCCGTCGCGACAACGTGGATTTGCCCGGCGCCGCGTCGTAATTTCGGACGGTGCGATAACGTGCAATGCCACGACGCCGCTGTTGGAAGGCCGTGATGCTGTCCACCGATTTTGTCTATACATTTATTTTTGAATCTGACTTTACTTTACTTACTGATTGATGTACGGTGTCATAATAAATATATTAAATTTTTTCTCTCGTATAAATAAAACAATGTTTACAATTTAAAGTATTTAATTGCTTATCCAGTTAATCCACCCCATCAGTGGTAGCAGAGCGTGGTTGCCTGCTTGGCAATGGATGTAATGTAATTAAAACCGTGAGTACGTATATGAGAAATTTTTGAAAATGAGCTCAAATCTACGAAGCATAGAACCGTTGACTAAATCAAATTATGATACCTGGTGCTTACAAGCGCAGGCGATTCTCATTAGATACGACCTATGGGAGTACGCTAGTGGTGAAAAAAGGTTAGCGGCAACTGCGACTGCCGATGAAAAAAGTACCTTCCTAAAGGAAGACTTAAAGGCAAGGTCAGAGCTACTTCTGCTTATATCTCCGCAAGAACTTAAACAAATTAAGGGGTGCAACACCTCGAAGGAAGTATGGGACAAACTAAAGTCTATACATCAAAGTTAGCCGTAGGTTATCCGGCGAGAAAAGCTACGCTGTTAAAGCAACTCGTGCTAAAGAAAATGACTCCACATGAAGATGTCAGAGACCATCTAAATAATTTCATGGACGTAGTGGGTAAATTAGAAGACATGGATGTCAAGATTCATCCAGAATTGTTAAGCATAATGATGCTATATAGTCTACCTGTAAATTTTGATAGTTTCCGAACGGCGATTGAGTCGAGAGATGTTCTACCAACTCCAGAAATTTTGAAGGTAAAAATTATAGAAGAATATGAAGCAAGAAGGCAAACCGAAGCGAGCGAACCTCAGACTTCAGAAGCATTCTATGCTAAGACAAAGAAAAAGGTACAATATTGCAACAAATGTAAGAAGAAAGGGCATTCCACAGATGTTTGTTGGTCAAAGAAGAGATTTAATAACCCGAACAAATCTAAAGGTCAAGAAGAGATGTTTAATGTTTGTCTGACAACAGATACGTTGAAATCTAAAAGCAATTTATGGTATCTGAATAGTGGCTGCACGTCACACATGACGGGAGATAAAGGTATATTCTGTAACTTAATACCCGCATCTGACACATTAAAACTAGCTTCTGGAAACTGGAAAGGACCGCAAGCATAATTTAACCGAAACATTGTACGTACCTGATCTGTCAAACAATTTGATATCCGTAAGTAAGATTACAGACCATGGCTATAAAGTTTTATTCGAAAAGGAACAAGCTAGTGTCATAAAAGACAGAAATGTTGTCCTGAAAGCAAACAGACGAAATGGATTGTACTATATATATTCAATTTTTTCTCTCGTATAAATAAAACAATGTTTACAATTTAAAGTATTTAATTGCTTATCCAGTTAATCCACCCCATCAGCCGCAAAGGAAAAGAAAATATTGGTTAAATCCATATCTTTCTATTATGAACCATGACGGAAATCATTTCATAAGGAAAACAAGTGATCACAAGTTTTATGATTATTTTAGAATGTCTGTGTCAAGTTTTGAAGAACTCTTATGGAAAATATCACTTCGTTTAAAAAAGCAACACGTAATGCATCTACTCCATACGGCACCGCAACGTTAAACTGCCCGTCGCGACAACGTGGATGTGCCCGGCGCCGCGTCGTAATTTCGCACGGTGCGATAACGTGCAATGCCACGACGCCACGCCGTTTTACGTTTACGACGCCGCACCGTGGTCATGTGGCCGGGCCCTTACAGATTGTCATCTGGTACTACTTGTGCCTACTATAAATGAGGTTTGAGTACGAGGATATACGTTAATAATTTAAAGCTATTGTCTCTAGAGAGCCAAGGAAGAACTGAGGCTAGAAAAAAACTAGAAAGTACTCAGGTGCCAGTGCTTTAGAACTCTTGAAAAAAATATACAAAAAATTGTCCACTAAAAATTACGAGAAATCACTAAAATGTTTGATAAACATACAAGTTCTAACAAATACCGTTTCCAAGGGATTCAGATGTTCCACTGAGACAAGGCAGTCCTATTATAAATATATTATATCTGTACAGGTATGTAAAAACAATCGTCCTTAGGCTATAGGTAGACAAGTTTCCCCGCTGTCTATTCTTGTTGAGGCTTAGCTCCTTTTAATTATGAATCTAGTAAGCAATTCTTATAGTGCTTCCCTACATCCATACAAGTGCTATGTGTTTACCCTATGTGCTCTACAAATATGAATTGGATATTATTATTGTTTCGCTCACACTAGTCGCGATACAATAGTGCGAAAAGAGCTGTAACACAATCTTGTAGCACACAGTATAAATCAAAGTGCCTCTACTATACCTACATCTTACGACAGGGCCTTATAACTGTGAGTTCCGTAAAGAATTCTGGGAAGCAAGAATCTTACTGGTATCAATTTATGTATTTTTAAAATAAAAACAACAAATTTCAACCAGTTTCAAATGTTTCAAATTTCAAGTGATATTTGGTGAAGATCCAGCTAGTTAGGTACCTATATTTTATAATTATTCAAAGTGAAGTTGAAATTGAAATATGGATAATATATTCTTCTCAATATTTTTGATTTAATCGATTCCGAGGGTTTTTATACGTTGGAAAATTTATTCAAATTCTCTGAATCGCGAACGACAAACACGATACGGGTATGAAATGACGACAGCTGGCATTGTCCTTCTCATATCTACACACATACCAGTATTTGAGTAGCACACTTAAATAAACTACAAACAAAAGTATTTTTCACGCTTATGACTATGTATAAGACAGGTGTGGCTGAATCATACATATAGGTAGTCGTATATAATATATAGTATATTATGTATAACAATGCGAAGACCATATTGTACTTAATGTACAATTGGCGATATTATCGGAGCCAATACCGAAATCGTTAAAACATTTTACGTAGGTATTATCGAAATGATATATTATAACCTGTTACTAAAACCAGCGTTATTAACCAAGTCAAAATTATACAAGGTACCCAAAAAATAAGAGCATACCCGTTGCCTGTGGGGTTTTTGGACTCAGAATAGGTCCCCTAAGAAATATTTGGAAAATTCAGAACGTATTTTTTTAATATCCGTACCTACTTACTAGAGGCTACTATAACTATATAGAACTTACATAGAACTACTACTTCCGAATCTTTAAATGATTTCTTAAAAAAAAACTCTTCAAGGGACTTATTCGATCTGTTCCCAAAACCACACTGACAATGGAAACGAACTTATTTTTTGGCCACCCTGTGTATCTAATTCAAAGACCTGAGGATATGAAGGGTAGATAACGGTGAAATAATATGTGCGTGTCAATCCATGACACAGAGTCCAGACATTTGCATGTTAAAGAGGCACACCTAATTTTAACATGCGAAAGAAAAGTTCAAATAAACCTAACTTTTACAAACGTAGCCACTAAGTACTACATACCATTCAATTTATTCTTTCTTAAGTCCCCAGCGAAGATGGCTTACATTATAATAGAATTATAGCGCTTTTATAAGGCCTATAAGTACAGGCCTATAAGTTTTCTGAATAGAATAATTTGAAAATATCGATAATTTGGTAAATAAGGTAAAAACTATCTCGGTGTGTGTATGTATGCAGTGATTTATTTTTCAATTGTATTTTATTAACAAAACATCTGTCATGATCAACATCGTTCATCTCATTTCTAATGCTAAAAAAACTTACAGACTTACGCATTAGGCTCTATTCATCCGTAAAACTGCATAAATGTTACGTGACTCACTTAAAAAAAGATTATTAACAATTAATAGGAAATAAAAAAGAAGGCGCATTATCTTGAACGATAAGATGACGGCTATCAGGAAAAATATAATATTCATACTTTCAGAAAACTTTACATAGCTAATTTAGCATTACTACGCCTTCGAATTTTATGTTGGCACCATACTAATAAAAGTAATAAATACGTATAGGTACCTACGTCGTACGTATACAGTGTGTTTCCATGACCCGGGCTTTTACGAAAATGGTCAAGTATTAACATTTGACAAATTAATAAATGGACCGTACTATTACATTTTCCTAACTATTGCGGAAAAGTAAACTTTGCGCACGCTTCGCGTGCGAAAATTTCCCTTTTTAAGGCACTTGTTATGAAAAAAGTCGTTCGATACACGTGTAAAAACTTCTTTTTAACTCTAGTGATTGTCGCCCTCGTTTCACTCGGTCTCCAAGTTTCACCCTCGTCGAAAAAAAATTTTTGTGCACTTGTATCGAAATGTACTATTATTTCCTCCAAACGATCAATGTAAAGCGTGTACTGCTTAGTTGTCAAACGTTGCGAGTGGCTGCGATCTGCCATTGTCAAGTGCAAATTAACGATTCATTTTGATGTACATTGCTTCTCAATTAACTTTTTAGAAAGTTAATTACTTTTCAAATTAGCATTTTGAATCGAATAACGTTCATGGTTTGGCTAGAAACCTGCATCGCATTCCTCGGTTTCGATAAAAGCCAGTATCATAGACACACACTGTATAATATCTCGGTTCCGATTCAGTAGGTGCCGACAACATACGAGGTTACTCACTTATTATAGTCAGTTTAATTTGTCAACCGACGAAACACTGTCCTTTATCCTAATGCAACAAGGCCGCACAAATAGTTCATCTTCACAGCCCGGGTTTTGATTAAATGACGTTTAAGAAATAGAACGAGTGGATTCCGGCAGATGACTAAAAGTGATCCAAGGGCAATGCTAAATAGTAAAGCACGAATCATTATGATGATCATGCAATATCACATAAACGAAGAATACAGAACTTCATCTTCGCTATTGTACAGTCAAATGTTAAAATATGTAGCGAAATAATGCACTCATGTATTGTAATAAAATTTATAGTAATCCATTGAAGGATCCATTCACTATCTTATTTGGATAAGGAAAAAAACGTAACTAAGTAAAAAAGTTTTTTCGCGGAAAAATTATTTTATTTTTTTGAAATTAAGGTATTTCAGCGAGTAAGACACATACAATTTTTTTTTTGCGAAAAACATTTTTTATATCAGAATACAATACTAAACAGGATCTTAAACAGAGCCCCATCAATTTTGGTGCACCTGTACTTCTTTTAACACTTGACTGTACAATTACAAAATCGCTCGACGGTGATCACGCCGAGGAGAAAGAAAATGCAGGCGATGGTGGTGGATGGTGGGCAGCCATTTGTAAGCAATTAACCCCCTTATTATTAACGTCGCTTAACTTAACAAGCTGCTAAGTATATTAATAAGTAATTGATAAGACCGAAATGGACAAACAATACTTAGCGGCTTGACGAGTTACCTGACGTTTATGAATCCGGGTTGTTATTTGTTATGCACAAACAAATTCCAATCCTCAGAGTAGAATATGAAGATCTATTATTGGAAATATTATTTTTTTGTGAATAATTGTTCAATTGAGTTATTTATTATTGTGAAATTTTAAATGAAACTCGAACAGTTCAGAACATCAGTAGTTCAGTAGATAATGAAGAGCATGGGACTTAAAGTTCTGCTAGTATTTTATCTGTGACTGCGTTTAATAATTGTGATGCCAACATAGCTCGTAATCAGACAAGCCTTGAATATTTTCTCATGTAACAATTATTTATTATGTGTATTAAGCCACGCATATAAAACCAGATGCATGTGGTATATACTACTGTAAATAATAACTAATTAGTGTAGGTTTGGACCAATACAAACAATTTATGCACATAAATTACGTAACAAATTGCATTCGATTCCAATTGTGATGAGTTCTGCAACCAAATCTGGTTTAACCTGTATCTTATCTAAACCTGAAATATATTGAATGCAAAAATTCCCACATAACTTTTTTTTATTTTACCCATAAAAATACAGTATTAGTAAATTTGAAATTCCTGCATATTAAAAAACAATGAAATATGAAATTACATTCAATTATTTATGGACAACAGAATCGTCGGCTGACAACCGAAAGTCACTACCTAGTATTAGTGTAGTAGTATAGTATCACTACAAAAATGTCACTACTCTTAGCAACCCCGTATGTCAGTATTGAATAAGAACTCGGATACGAGCTTTATTCGAAGTAGGTATTTGTTAATTAGGTACTAAGTTGTCAACTGACGATATATACAATAACATTTGTCATTTAGTTACAATTATATTACTCCAACTGACCTTAATAAATAATCAGAAAACTCATTATCACTACTAACCATTGCTCATTGAAACTGTGGGCATGTTGTGGGTAGGTACATACGTAATTGTCCGTTTTATTCTCTTTATAAAACGTAAGTGACAACTCGGTAGCCTAAATGGTTACATTGGGTACCTGTTACGGTCGATGGACGCTAGCAAACATAACTAAGTAACCCCTGTAAGTATAATCTGTAAATATGCCTTTATTGAAGAACAATAAGCCTTAAGGTGCGTTTAAACCAAAAGAGCATTCGCTGTTCTAGCGCCCGTTCTAAGAAATCAACCAATCACGTTTTGTGTACCGATCGAATTTCGTAGAGTGGAAGATTAGAACAGCGAATGCTCTTTTAGTTTAACCGCACCTTTACATTTATTACTTATCGCTTATCGTATACGATTGCAGAATGGTATCTTGGCTAGGCCTGCAGGTACCTAAATATTTGAATTGGTGTTGTGGTGTTATTATTACGCTCGCTGTACACACACATTGGCCCAATGTAGGCCCTGTAGGGACACAATTATGAGACGGATCGAGATCGCGAGATTGATTTTCTCCTCTTTCGTATAACAGTATCCCTTAGATTGGCTTACGTTGGACCAATGTGTACTGCGACCTTTCAATGTATATTTTGGAATCTTACTTATAATATGTTCGTAAGCTTAAGCTAGTTGAGGGTACAGGAAAACATGACAAAAAAAAAGCACCTAGATTAATTTGCTGGTGGTAGGACCTCATGCAGGGTCCGCCCGGATAGCTACCACTGTCTTACCCGTTATCCTGCCGCTAAATAGTAGTGTTTGCACTGCTGTGTTTCGGTTTGGGGGTATGATAGCCGGTGTAATTTTACTGTCATAGATGGAGGCAATCCATCTAAGTCCTCAGGGTAGGCAGCGCATAGGCGATTTTTTGGTCACTATGTCCATGGGCATGCTTTCCATCAGGTGGGCTGAGAGCCCAGTTGTCTACTTTCGTCACATTAAAAAATTTTAGGTTGTTCAGCGATAGATCCAAGTGGATTTGTTTATGTTTAGTTAAATATCTAAAATTACACACTATTTTAATCCACTCATTGACGCGATGTTATTAAATCCTTGTTACTGATTTATAATTGAGCGTGCTTGCACGCTTTAACGCAAAATCAAGTGCTTGTACTCGTAGGCAATAGAGATTTATAAATACGGTCATAAACCCTAGTTCGTCGTTCTCAATGAATTCAACCGTTCATAAACATAATACACGTTGCACGCTGATTAAACGATAATGCAGCTAAGCCAGCTAAGTAGGACGTATCCACAATTTAGTCATATTATTGTTTCCGTAAATTTAAAAGTTGCAGAATTTATTTATTTCGAAAACGCAAGAAAATAGTACATTACGACATAAGTGCGAAAAACATGAAATTCGAAACGAGTGGCGATGTTTTAAATCGACACGAGTTGCGAATTTCGTTTTTGCACGTTTCTCGTACTCGTACGACGTTTTTTAGTACAGATGGCCCTCCGAAGTTTTGGACCTGACGTAAAATGACCCACTTCTCGCACTAGAGCCTAAAAAGTACACCATCTGTACTAAAAAAGTATTAACACAGTAAACATAAATTATAAATAAAAAAATATGCGCCAGGTGCTGCCGGGGAGGTAGAGTGCCCAGAATTCACGAATCACTCCTATTTTAACGTTAAACGGGTCTTAATGGCGTGAACTTACTAATATTATCCTGACGTTTCGGGCATGACCTTACACTCGTGGCCGCAGGTAGAATCATTTATTCCCTATTTACTTAATGATAATTATGGTCTGTGGCACAGAAATAATTCAGTGATATAATTAATATATGTAAGCAAGAAAACATGATCTCTTGACAATTATGTTCATGAGACTGATGAGATTTCCTACTGTGTCTTAATTTGATTATATTAGTAGTAAAACACAACAGGTAAACCGGTTCTGATACTTGCGATAAACTAGTTATTAAGTAATAAGAAAATCACACGAATAACTAATAAATAGGTTATCGTGATATGCGATATGGTTATCTAGCGATTTCCACACTTTGAGAATTTGTGCTACATTCACATCTTATTTTTTTACTTTACAAAAATACAATTATGGTTGAATATGCTCAAAGTGAATATGCTTGATAGTGGGATACTTATTATATAAGTCTCTCTGATCGTCCATTTTTTCCGTCAGATGATTTCACATGTAATGTATGTATGTATACGGAAGTGCTTATAAGTCATAAGGTCATAACATATAAAACATGTTTACTTGTTTAGTGCTTAGTTGCACATATATATATATGTATTTAGATACTTAAATTAAGGCACAAAGATTCTACTTTACATGACATACCTAAAACGATAACATTGTTTTTTATAAAAAAAACTCAACTTTTGTCTCTAGCAATAAAATATATTTAAATAGTAAGTACGATTGTTACGTTACGAAAAAACCTTTTGGTGCAATTTTTAAAATTAATATAGGTACCTACATATATTTTATTGGTATTTAATATTTAAACTCCTAAAACAACATGGCCATTAATTACATAGTAATTCTAGATTCATAGTCAAAACATGTAAGAAGATCCGAATCCACATAGGTATAGGTAGGTACTTATTATGCGGTAAGTATTGGCGTGATCGCATTGTGAAAATTACTTCCAATTCCAAGTATTATCGTATTGATCGTTCCCACCGGACCAAGATGTGTAACTGGATAAGGAACCCAAGCACGCAAGTAGCCAGTAGCTATAGTACCACGCACTATACTACCCTAGTCTATATAAAGCCTAATTTACATAAAACGTCTACAAGGCGTTTCAAACGTCTGTGGTCATTGGCCGGCTATAACAAATAATTATATTTCTACGGCACGGGTCAACGATTCAGGTCGCAAAAGCTTAAATTAAATACAACACATGAAATACAACCTTTTGTGACGTTAACACAGTCAATAAACAGTAGCCGTACCATGAGCGTTTCTATCCAGAGTCGCGTTTTATAAAGTCACATCACATTTTACAATTTCGCTGTTTGCCTCTCTAACGCACGCACATATTGATTAGAAAAAGAGGCAAACAGCAAAATTGAAAATTGTAACTTTATAAAACGCGACCCAGCTCGCTCGCACCTCGCACCAATACGCAAGTACGAACGGAATGGATAGAAAATAATAGTACATTGTGCATCAAGGGAGGTAAGTACGGAATTACTAACGAGAGTGTTAGAAGCCCGACGTCGTTAGGCGGAGGGCTTTCATGACTCGAGTTAGTATTCCGCTTACCGACCGTGATGCATACAATGTTTTTCATCACACTTGCTGACAAAAAAACAAGTTTTAAGACATAATATTATTAAATGTCGTACTGACACTTCTATTACTCCCTAGGGAATTTCACTTTTCTATTATACTCCCGCTACGCGCGCAAGCAATGGCGCGCTTAGACAGCAAGTGTGATGAAAAATAAGCAACGCAGCGGCAGCTCATGGTGAGCACACAGGAGGGCTTAATACTTAAGTTAATTAGTTACTCGACCTAAATTGCTTGTGACTTTCTGCATTGCTTCGTGGACAAACCCATTTATATATTATAGCTACTTTCTAGTATTTGCAGAGTTAATCAGACGTGATACTTTCTAGCCTGTTCTGTTTGCTGTTCGTCGTACGTGTATATCAACTCCATTACTTTTACATTCATAATGTGACACTACAAAAACAATATTTTTTATTAAATTCGTCATCATACGGCTCGCAGCGGACCAAACGTCGCCAAGGTCATTTTTATTAACAGTTAACTAGTATTTGCGCCAAAAGTGTATGCTGTTGCTGTGTATGGCAAAAGCAACAGTGAGGATTAATTACTTAAGTAAATTACTATTTTCCATTATTGAATATAATATGGTTGGTTACATACGTACATAGAATGTCAGCAATCAACAAAGACGTATAAATTCAAGGTAGGTACTTAGATACCATCTAGATAGGTGTCGATATCGAGAACGGGATGGCAATCAAATATGATGGTACTCAACAAAAGGCAAACCAAAAAGCACATTACAATTACAATCATTTTCTTGTTCTTGTTTGAGTTAAGGTGCATGTAGACCAAAAGAGCATTCGCTGTTCTATCCCCCACTCTACGAAATTAACGAATCACGTTTCGTGTAACGATCGAATTTCGTAGAGGAGGGGGATAGAACAGCGAATGCTCTTTTGGTCTGCATGCACCTTTATACTGTATATTATTGGTAGTTTCCCACCGGGATTATCTATTTCGAAGCTCTTTGGACTTCTGGTCCACGACCAACGTCATTTAAAATAAACTTAGATACTGATCAAATTCTGTTGGACGGAGTGCTACCTACATTTTACGAATGGAAAGATGGTATTATTAAGTACACAGTAACTATACCATTACCATTTTCTAAAGAAGCAACAATGCGCGTTTTAGGTACCTATTCTTTAAGGATAAACCAAAGTCACGTCACAACAAGGTGATACAATCAAGTTCGATCACAAACTAGTCTATAAGGTAATATAAATCGACAGGACAATCACTAGGTACTCGTAAGAACCATTCTAGTCATTATTTGTACGTTACCATTGTGCATTATGGTCATTTACGGGCGGCACTGTCGTGTAAATTACTTGTGCATGTTCACATGTGACACGCGAACTGCGAAGTGCGGTGTATATTGTAGTGGCCACACGCTAATTATTAATCGCTGTGGTTCAAGTGTGCTTGAACGTAGTTTAGCGACCACAATGCTAATCCAATGGGAGCCTTGACTTCAAATAAGGCTAGGTTTAGAAGCAGTAGGTACTCCATTGTACAATTAATCTCAACTTACATAATATTTTCTTCAGTCAGATACCGCGATGATTACTTAAGAAATAAAACAGTCGCAGACCACGAACCCTGTAAAGAGTTTGAAACGTCGGGATGAAGTTAAATTTAATTAATATACGCGATTTAATCAGTTTTAAACAGTTTTTTTTTTGGTATAGGTAGACGTCTGACAACGATCATACCTGCTGGTAAGTGATGATGTAGTCTACGGTGCAGCACGCTTACCTATGAGATACCTATTTACTCTTGCCTTCAAGATATTCAAATTGTACACATGCGGAAACACAGATTCGGACAAGGCATTCCACTCTTGGCAGTTCACATAAGGAAAGTCGAAGCGGAACGCTTCGTGCGTGTTTTTTTCCAAAAACAGTATTTACCTACATAGTTTCAAAGTCTTAAATCAGACTCATGGTATACACTGACTCTCAATTTGGGCTTCATTTTCAGGTTGATAGGAATATACTTACCATAGTTAATACGGTCACTGATGTTTTGGAAGGAGCGTGATGGTCTAGGTACTTTACATCTGGTAAATTGTAACGTAAAAGTTAGTTGCCAACTCGTGTTAAGCATACAATGATAGTTCTATTTCGAATTAAATTGCAAACACTCATGTTCATAAAATCAGAGGATCAGCCACTAAACGCAAATTTGTAGTAGTCCCTCCAGTCATAATGGTACATTTACAGTAGGTACAGTACCATGATAAAGTTTGCACATCGGTCTCTGGACAGGGACTCGGCTTTACAGAGCGTTGTCCCTCTCTAACATATGTGACGTTTGTGCAATATTATTTGTCTCTTTCCAAATACCTATGCGCAAACTTTATCGCCGAGTGCTGTAAGCAGAAACTTTTTGCGTTCCATCTTTTACAATTCAACAATTCACCGTGTTATTACTTCGAATGAAGGGTGAATAAGCGTTCCAACAGTTCCAAGTAACTCATCGTTCAATAAAACGTCATCCTGTAGTAGTAATCTTGGGGAAACTATTACCACAATTGGTTGCATCAAACAAAGAAATGACAATTTGGATATAAGTGACTCATGTTAAATCAAGCAATTGGAAAAATTTTGTGTCAAAAGTGTTCCGTCAGTTTGCAAAGAGTAGCTGGGTAGGAGGACTGGATTTAGTTGTCAGGAGTATTCTTTGTTATTATTTTTTTGTTTTTTGTATCACATGATGTGGGCAATGTCAGAGTGTGTTCATCGCATTTGTAGCATAATGAATCATCTCATTTGTCTGCGTCGACTAAAAACCGGTTCGGATTTGATAAGGATACTACAAGCCACAGTTCTTCGTAAAAATATACGCTGACCAATTTGAAGTTTCCTTGTTTAATAAATTAGTGTATTCATTACGTCAGTCTACATAAACCACCCGAGTTATTTTAAGACCATCAAAACCCACAAACGGGCTTCTATATGACTATATTTTGCTAGTTGGGAGGGTGCGGGCATCACCCGCACCCTCCCAACTAGCAAAATATAGTCATATAGAAGTTGAGACAACGTTTTGCATATAACTTGTAGTCCTATTTGGTTGGTCATATAAACGTAAGGTAAACGGTTATAAAAGGCGAAAGTGGCGCAA
This sequence comes from Thaumatotibia leucotreta, assembly GCA_025490895.1. Classification (NCBI taxonomy): domain Eukaryota; kingdom Metazoa; phylum Arthropoda; class Insecta; order Lepidoptera; family Tortricidae; genus Thaumatotibia; species Thaumatotibia leucotreta. The sequence goes on along the minus strand of JALPQI010001628.1, from coordinate 20,940 downwards.
ATTATAAGACTTATTGGTGAGATAAAGGTTAAATAAAGGTTTGCATGGCAACTTAAATCGTTTATTAAAGGTATTGTAACGATTAAGAAATGACCAAAACGTTGTATAAAGAGTACAACAAAAACCTTTACGCGACGTAAATATCAAATAAATGTTTTATAACTGACCATTTTGTTTTATAGAAGGTTTAGTGTAATCCTTACTCATTGCTCATCGGACTTTTAAGTTACATAAACATTTTTAAGTTTTATTTATTAAACTGCTCCTGACATTTATTTTAGATACGCGCAAAACTTGGTGTGTGTGACAAAAAGTGTACGGAAAAATAATACAAGGTAATTTTATAAGTTTTGTAATAGAAATTATTGTCCTATATATTGAGCGTTTGCACATTTGGCGTGAGCTGAATTCGTATGGGAAGGTCACTTTACTGTTAAAGTTTATGATGATATACAGTTTTGGTGCTGTCGCGCTCTTAATATATTCGAAATAATTATAATTTATAACAATATTTTTTCATATTTCATTATAGTTAAGGTTAGCCATTTTGAAACAAGTCATGGATTTATACTTATACGACTACAATATAACTTTATCTTAAGTAAAGGTTTTTATAACGACTACAAATTGTCCGCCATTACTAAGCCGCCATTACTAGTCCGTCACTTCGTTTGTACCGTTTCCACGATGTAACATCCATGGTTTTTTTCTTTGAAATAGTACTGTGATGCTTACGAAATGGCGACTGATGTTTTGTAATATTAATTTCAAATCGACTTTAAATTGCATGATGTTTTATAACCGTATTTTAAAATCAATTTAAAAACATATAGTCCAATAAAAGGAATATAACGGGTTCGGCAACAACTAAAGGTTTTTCAAAGTTTTTGTTTGACGTTAATATAACCAACTGTTGAATAAAAGGTAGATAACAGTCCCGCTGATATCTTTTTGTCATATTGAAGTTACCCTCAATACCGCTGTATAACTGTCGAGATAAGGTTTTATGATATCACTTATACAACAATAAAATTATGTAGACGTTGTAAAAATGACCTTATTACGACGGTTCTGTTTTTTCAAAACCCTTTATAAGACGAAAACGCTTATACGACTTTGAACATCATTAAGTAAACGATTTCTTTAAAACCTCTACATGATTGTTGTATAATTAAGTCGCAAAAACGTTTATTTGCCATAGTAATTAGACTATTTGGTAGGACGACTAAACTATCAGATTTATAACGTTTATTTGACTAACAGGTTAACTAAAAACGACTATAAAACTCTTATATGGCTAAAGGTCGTATAACTCTTGATTTATATGACTTCTTTGCTAGTTGGACTATAACAAGTTCCTATTTAAATTGAATTTACAGCCGCATCTACTAATTTCAAGATTTGAATAGATTACTTAGCTGTTGCATGAGGACCGAATTGAAAATGTTGTGACATTTTCGACATTATCAGGCTATCAGCAATACGGATGAATCAGTTGTTCGAAAATATAGGTAACTTGATCACCAAACCGGTTGCAATACAACGTCATCGTCATCTCAACTAATGCCACGCACGATGATAACATAAATATTGAGGTTGAAAATATAATATATTTAATTATAGCTTGATGGTTACGTACCTATATCAGTCTACAAAATTTATTCAAAGTAATACTCGTAGATACCTATTTGTCAAAGCTGTTAGCAAACAAACTTAAAATACAAGTGTCGGAATTTAATCCCACGTGTATGCATAAGGTATCTATAGTTGCCGATTTCTAAGAATGAACTTTTCACAGTTATAGATTAATCCTTATTAATATGAGGGTAAGGATCACCATTTTTCCGATAGTCTTATATGTATATAAGGTTCATTTCTAAACTGTCAAATGTTCATTCTTAGAAATCGGCAAATATAAAATGGCATATACGAGCAAACCTTTTGTAAGTACCTACCTATCGAATGCCTTATAAGAACGGGAAACGTTCAAAGAACCCCGCACGGAATGTTCGAAAAATCCGTTTGGTCGATTTTGCTGAAATTTTGTGAAAAGATAGCCTCTAATAGTCTAATTAACTGTGCGAAGATGCAACCTTACTTAATGACTAGTTTTTAAAATATAACGATTTTAAGTTTAGCGAAAAATGAAGTAAGTATTATATGACGCTAATATGCACTTACTACCTTTTTCCCGAGGTTAATTTAAGATAAAATTATTTCATAGTACTTAGTAATAATATGAAGATTTGTAGTCCCAATTATCTAACATGTAAATATATTTAACATTTATATAATATATCTAAATATATTCGTGGCAATATCGGGTAAAAAATATTTAAAGGCTCAAGCTATCTTATATTACGATGTTAAACTGTACAATTAATAATTAGCTTATATCGAATTGTATTTACAACGTTACATTTGTGCATTAAGAACGGCATAAAGTGTTCTTAATTATGGGTACTTTATGTTCTCCTCATATCGGGCATAACCTAAAAACCATAAGATTGCCGCTACGTGACCGCATCGCATGTACCGATCGTTCTTGCTCCACTTTTGCAGGTGCAATAATAGCCCAATATAGGGTCTTCATTTTCAGTGTTATTGTGTTCTAGGTCAAATGCAATCCACACATAATAAAACGCTGCGTTTCGAAATCGCGATGTAGCCCTTATTTTTATAAATCCTGGCTCATTGAAGTTTCCATCGATTTCGAAAACTCGTTGGTCTTCGTCTTCTGCCGCTATGTCGTTCATATGACGCAATGTACTATCTTGAATATATCCTGGAGATACTTGGTATGTACCAAATGTGATGGAGTGCAAGTACGCCAGATCTAACCGTGGAAATAACGGTATTTGTGCAGGAGTTAGTGGGAACCCATAAATAAAGTATATAGTACCCATCATTAAGAACACTTTATGCCGTTCTTAATGCACAAATGTAGCGTTGTAAATACAATTAGATATAAGCTAATTATTAATTGTACAGTTTAACATCGTAATATAAGATACCTTGAGCCTTTAAATATTTTTTTACCCGATATTGCCACGAATTTATTTGGATATATTATATAAATGTTAAATATATTTACATGTTAGATAATTGGGACTACAAATCGTCATATTATTACTAAGTACTATGAAATAATTTTATCTTAAATCAACCTCGGGAAAAAGGTAGTAAGTGCATATTAGCGTCATATATACTTACCTACTTCATTTTTCGTTAAACTTAAAATCGTTATATTTTAAAAACTAGTCATTAAGTAAGGTTGCATCTTCGCACAGTTAATTAGACTATTAGAGGCTATCTTTTCACAAAATTTCAGCAAAATCGACCGAACGGATTTTTCCGAACATTCCGTGCGGGGTTCTTTACGAGTACGAGTAGTGTATGTTTATTGTCGTAATTACTACCTATGTCTGTTACTTCAGTGTGATACCGAAGATGATTGTGATGATATTTTATGATATGTATGATAAACTGGTTGTAATGTACATTAAAAGGTATGCGAGAGAGTTATTCACTACAAAATACACAAATATATAATTAGGTATAGGGTTGGCCGAAAGATAACTGCATTTCAAAACAGAACACCGTGTAACGTGATGGTAGCGAAAACATCCATCCGAATGACACTTCTATTTCAATATGCAGCTTCTGATTAGGAAATACGCATGAAATCCATTATAATATAATAATTACCAAGACAAGGAAAACTTGTGATAAAAATGAATGCAGTTTATGAAATCGTGACAAAGTATGTAGTATATATCTATGTCTACAATTCTACATGCTTGTAGGTACCTACGGATAGACGTGTGCGCCGATGTCAAAATGGTCGGCGGCGGCGTTTGCCAAAAAGTCGGCGGTGGCGGCGTGATTTCGGCGTGAAAACGGCGTGAAGGTCACGTGAATATAAAAGCGGAATTCGATCGTATACTTTGTTATAATTGAGATAAATACAATATAAATGTTCAATAAACACCACTAATGACCACCTTAACCACCATCTGATCTATACAGGGTGTTTTTTTTTCGACCGTTCAAATTCTACGTGGTGAATGTGTAGGTCATACTGACCAACTTTTACTATGGGGACAAAGTCGAAATCGCGAAAAAAAAATCAGCTGTTTCATACATTTCGGCCGGCGTAATGCCGCCAATTTGTATGAAACAGCTGATTTTTTTTTCGCGTTTTGGACTTTGTCCCCATAGTAAAAGTTGGTGAGTATGACCTACACATTCACTACGTAGAATTTGAACGGTCGAAAAAAAAACACCCTGTAGATAAAGGTTTTCTCTTCCCATCATGTTCTAAAGCTTGTCCACTGAATAAAGTAGCCATCATAAAATCAGTCTCCCCTGTTACACAATAGTCCCATGTAGTTCTAACAGCCATGGGACCGTAAATTGATTCTTCTGTTTTATGTTTAACAATCCAATATCCAAAAGTATTCGCTTAAAATTCGTCAAAATCAAAATAACTTCAGATAGTTCAGATAATGCTTAATGCAAAAGTTCACGTTAGACTTGACATAGTTCATTAAAATTGTAAACACGAGATTCACAGTTTATTATAGTATCGATATTGTAATTTAGTTAAGGGTTATTGGGAAACGAAATGACCTAAAATGGTAAAATAAGAAGAAACACTGCTAAAATTCAAAAGTTTCAATAAAAGTCCATAATATCGAACACAGCGTCTGAAAAGAAAGGCAAAGAGCTCGTTCTTCTTTCTAATAATATCCATGCAAAGGAATGGTCTCATTAAAAAAAAAATTATACGACAATGTCTACTTTATTTCGACAACCTTAACATAATATGTATTTCCAACAATAACTGGGCTTGGACTAACTCTATTCATCTTCGTTATATGATGATAATAATGATACATATTATCTGCCGATGGAAATTAAGTCCCCAAATCCCCTATCATAGCATGGCATAAGAATAAATAGTGCGCAGCCCACATCCAATAGATTCCACCTATCTTTGCCAGGTCATCGGTCCATCATATTGGGAGCTTTCCTATGCTGCGTCGACAAGTTTATTCTTGTCTTTAAGAAATCGCTTGCCCCAACGGTAATTTTGCAAGCAATATGTCCAGCCCACTGCCAATTCAGGTCACACATTTTTTGAGCTACGTTGGTGCTTTCAGTTATTCTACGGCTCGAAACCATTCCTATTTCAATCTCGTAGGGAACTCCTTTTTCCATCAATTAAATAGCTCATTGAGTGATCTTTTAACTAAGCCCATAGTTACCTACCACGTTTTAGAGCCGTAAGTAACACTTGGTCGAAGAATTTCGTTTTGAAATTTACTGCGGGATATTGTATGAGAAGATATTGTGCTATCCGGCACTACTTTACTATTGACCTTTTTCTCAAAGTTAGATTCACCCAACTCGACTAGCTGTCTGTCTCCGGTAAACATATTCGTCGACTTTGAGCTTAGATCTTGACTGGAGTTTGAATCACAAAATCTAGATATTTCATATGGTCTTCGTTGATATTCGTTTTATCTTAAGCCCAACGCATTCAGGGGCTCTACAGACATCAATGAGTATTGTGCTCAGGTTCTCCAAGGTTTCAGCCATAATTACTTTATAGTCGACGAACCGATCGTGGGTGGTATAACTGATATACTCACTATTGATGTTGATGACAAAGCCCTTTCCAGACCTCTTCTTCTGTATACAGAAGACCGAGAGGTATAACTTGCCCCTCTGGTTATAACCTGACGTTGCTTTTGCTAAAACTGAAACGGGCTTGTTCGGGAGGCTGGATATCGTGGAGCCTAAGTTAAATTTACGTGTGATGAGTGATGACACTCGATAGGCTGATACATATTTTATTTCCTGTATAAGAGCATTATGGAAATACACAAAGCAAATACGAAGCTTATTATTTAGTAATTAACCCATAAGAAATAAGTCTGTTATTCAGTCAAGGCCACGCCGATTTCACGCCGTGGCGCGTGGCGAAAAAGGTCGGCGGCGGCGGCGTGGCGAAAAAGGTCGGCGGCGGCGTGACGCCGGCGCGGCGCACACGTCTACCTACGGATAACGTGACGTTAGCTTTAAATATCATTTTATATTTCATCTGCAGTGATTCAAATCAATTGATTCACTTGACTACTAGAATGGTGGGAATTTATTTTGAGTAATGAAATCCACCGTCATCATTACTGTTTTACGTAATTTTTTTTCGAGTTTTTGAGTGTTTATACTATACTCCTGAGCAAAACACCAATTAAATAGTAAACACTTAAAGTAATAGAACATTTAGAAATGAGGCTTATATATTTGACGTTAAGTCTATCGGAGAAATGGTGAGTCTTACCCTCATATTAATAAAGAGTACCTAATCTATAACTGTCAAAAGTTTATTCTTAGATCTCGCAGATGCAAACGTGACCGGTCAGTAGGTACCATTTGGATCAGATTTTTTGACAACGTCAACATTACGGGTTTTAAATCACAGCGTTTACTTGCTGCAGTAAATGATGTATAGGTATGTAAAGTTTAGTACATTGTAAACAATACTTTGTATGTAACGAGGAAAATAATTTCTACAAACAATAAAACTTCCCTAAATTACACATTTTCTGAATCACTTAACTGACACCATCTGCACGATGCAGACATCAAAGATTCTCTTACTCAAGTGGGGATATTTAATGCATACTTTGGACCGATATTTTCCCGGTACTGCAGTACGTTCAACTAATATGAGTAATTCGTACCTAATCTACACCGACAAGACTGGCCAGTCAGTTCACATTGGCTTCAGATAGCAATAACAACCCATTGTTTGATTGGGTTAACAGTTTAATTGCAAACAGAAGTCGGGACAACACGCTGTTGGATATTGAGAATTGCTGTTGTTTAAGTAAGGTTGAAAGGCCATTGTCTTTGCGCTCATTCCACTATTTGTCACTCAGATCGGAATCAAATAGGTACCTACTTAACCCTTAAATGCATGTTTTTTTTCGTTTTGTTCCAAAAACAAAATGTGCATACCTAATGGCGTCGCAAGTACAAGAAAAATAGAAAGAAATCTGTGGACATATTTTGGGTGGAATTTGTAGGTACTACTAATCAAATTTTCGATACGTCATATATTATACATTTTTTGCAAAATCGTGCATGATAAAACATATTTACTTTTAGATTGAAAAGATTACATTCAGTAATTGTAAAATCGTTTTGGTATGACTTACAAAATTCCAAAAAAATAATAATTTCTGACTTAGTTAAAAACCGCTAAACGCACGCAACGAAAACAAATTTCCGCCAACTTGCTTATAAACACATGTAAGTTTTTTTAAAACAGTTACGCCAACGAATCGGTAATAAGTTTGAAAGTTCATTAAATTAACTTACAAAATTAACCATGCATTTAAGGGTTAAATATCGGAGCCGACAAAAAAAATGTTGACGGTTACAGGACAGCTAGCACATGAATGAGCTTGAGTTGCGGTACAGTCAAGGAAAATTTTCCCTTGACACAGCGTCAAAAATATAAAAGACATTTGAAATTGACACCACAACAAGGTATGAAATGGTAGATAGGTAATTCAATCATTTTTATTATGATTTGGAACTATCCAATAATACCTCGAAATAAGGAACGCTGAAATACCTACATCATCTCCGTAAAATACAAAAATACAAAAGTAAAAGAAAAACTAACTAAAGACCGAAGAGCTGGCGACTTCCTCGCACAACGCATCAGTATTGCGATACAGCGAGGAAATGCCGCCAGCATCCTCGGTACAATGCCACAAGGGCCAATCTTAGATATAGGTTAGGTTAAGTAGATTAGTTAGATTTAATCTATGTACATAAATTGTAGTTTTGAAAATAAATATATATAATGTTAAAGAAAAACTTATTTATATTTCTCGATTCTTTCTGTATTGTGAATTCATTATTCTATTATAAATTGGCGCCTATTTTTCCCAACGGATCAGCATTGCGATCCAAAGAGGGAACGCTGCCAGCGTCATGGGGTCCATGCCGCAGACAGACCTGCTCGACGGGGTATTCTTTTTATAAGGGTTTTTTTTTAAGGTAAGTATTTTTTATTAAATGTATTTTTACCTTTTCTATTTAGATTATTAATTTTTATTTTAGATAAGATTTCTTTGTTTGTGTGTTTATATCATAATTTAGAATAAGTTTATACAATAAAGGTACTTATACAAATTATGTGTCCAAAAACCCTGTTTCATAGACTATATTTATCTTTTGTGTGTTTACCTTTCCTTAGGCGCATCTGATAAGTGGTGACACATGAAACCGTGTTATGTTATAAGTGGACGATAAAAGAAAATGATTCAATTTCTTACATAGTCATAGTGACAGTAACTTGGTATTCTTGGCTATGATTGGCTCGATAATATTTGGCTATAAGCTAAAATTTAAAATCGGCTATAGTGATTTTCATTTCCGCCTTCCTTTGTCGTAAAAAGAATAATTCTCTTATCTAGAAAGCGGTAAACAATAATGTACGCAGCTGTGCTACGCAGAATTATCGGAACTATTGTCCGTTTTCAACAAAAACCACAATACGATAACGGTAAAAGGCACATTTATTGAACAAAATACAAAATTTTTGGGTCCCACCGTAATCACATGTCATTTACATTTGAACGGATGTTGAATGAGATCACACATACATTTTTTCATTCTAAACAGTATTTGTGCCGACATAACAAAAGTACACCAACCACTGAAGTAGGGCGCTAAGGGTGTCCCCAAATCTATCGACCTTCATTACTACGCAATAAGAGCGAAAAAGAAACAACTCGGACACCGATCCTTAAGACCCTAAGTCGGTCAAATTAAGAGGTAAGCATTTCATGGTAAACTTACATAAATTAATACATACATAATAGTTATATTAATACAGGGTGTTTGTTATGTCGTTAGCCAAATTTGGATATGTCATTCGCGATCACCAGTACACAACATTTTTGAAAAAAAAAGTGACTCTTTTTTTTAGTTTTTTTTCCCGTTTTTTATCCGGCAAAAACATAATTTGTGGTCACTAGGCAAGTTTGTTTCAATCCGTGCGATTCGATGGCAGACAAAAGGGTAGCAGGTTTGAGTAGTCAAGTCTTAGCCAATCAGGAGTTCATCACAAGCACCGATCAGCCGACGTCACTCACCCCACCATCGGCACTAAACAATGAATAAAATGTCCTAACTACATGCACTCACGATTGTTATTTGATTAAAACTGCCCAAGCGCATACCTACCTGTACCTGCTCGTCGTCATCAACAATTCAATTTGCTTAGAGAGTGCATTAGAATCGATATCTGAGGTAAACCAGTACGCGTTTGTATGACGGAACATTTAAGTTACTCCGTTCTTGAGGTCAAATTATGCTGGCTCGGCTGATCGCAAGATGCCATGTGCCATTTGTACAGCACTCTGTAAACAAAGAAAGAGTGCGCTTGCGTAAACGCGCTCGAGTCAAACTACCCTCAGATCGGCGCGCAACTCAAAATACCCTCATTATTAGTACTGTATGCGATAGACTGATAATGCTGTCTCGTGAGATTTACCTGCAAGTTAAGCTCCATTCCCCACCACGCGTAGGAAACTTGTTACGTACGTTATAACGCATTGAATTAGTTACCTTATGCGGGTTAATTAAAGTTGCAAACTCAAACACCCTTTCCAATCTGATTTGGCAGTTATGAGATGATGGGGGCAGTACGCAAAGTAAGCAAGTGATCATAGTGACCAAACATTCGTTAGATAATGGGATTTAAAAAAAAATCTATAACAAAAAGGATAATGAAAAATGGATTATTTTTGTTTTACCAAATATTTTTTTACGCCTTTACCCAACACATATTGCAATATGGCTAATGATATAACAAACACCCTGTATAAGTGTGCGTGAGAAATCGATATCGAAGGATTGAATTTTTGCTTAATTTTATTAAGTTTCGATTCCGCATTAAATCATTTAAAAAGTTAGTAGACAATATTATTTAGTACATGAGCCTAATGCCTATAAAAATTAATAATAATACATCACAAGACTAGTGGTAATAATAATATAACAGATAATTAGCTATGTACTGACGTCAAACATTTCCAATTTCATAGGATTAATGTTACTAATGGTTAAGTACCTGTCACCATAATCTCTTCTTAAAAGGATGGATTGCTTTTTCAGTAGGTTAGGTTTCCTTTTTTCATACAAAAACAACTGTGTTTTGTGTCCTTACACACAGACTATAGCTAGGTAGTTAAATTCGGTAAGTGGATCATAATGACTTGATAAAACATTATTGTTTTTGTACGGGAATCAAATAACCTTAGTAATTAAAACTGAAAATAGTTAATATTATCTTGCTGGACATAAAATCTCAAACCAATTACTTATATATAGGTACTATAATCGCAATCATCGCTCTATTGGTGAAAAATTACAGAAACGAAATGAATAAAAAAAAACTTGTGTACGTAAACAATCAAATAATGTAGTCCACTTGATAGTGAACCCCCTTATTCAAAAACGTCTCCAAAGTTAGCAAGCCGATAAGTAGGTATTGTTTGTCCCTTTCAGTCTTATCGACATGCCAATAAGACCGAAAGCGACAAACAATAAAAATCAGCTAAGAATGAGACGTTTATGAATAAGCGTTTATTGCGGTAGCGACTCCTCAAAAGTATGGTTAAATTGCGGGTTAAGCTAATTGCCGCAATGATGGTGCAAATGATGATTGATTAACAAAATAATAAACTGACACTTAACAGGCCGGCGTAAGTGCAAATGTGAAGTTACGATACAATCACATAATAAATACTTTTAAAGTGAGAATTCTTGAATATGTTAAGTAATACAATTTGTCACTTCAGTGCAACGAAGGAGCAAAAATGTTTACAACTTTGGTATTGTGTTACATGTTATGTTACATTTTACAAATTTGATTTGAAGTACAAAACCTTTTTTTTTTTTTGGCCTGGCATTGCGCCACACTTGTATAATATTTATCAAATAGATACTAAAATAATATCAGATCCTTAGACTTAATATGCAACAAACACAGCACAGATAACAGCTAAAATAGTAAATGCGGGTACATTTCGAGCAGCGGAATTAGGTTTTATTGATTTATCCGCATAAGTCTGTAAAAGGCCACATTGCACTTCCTTCTTCATTCTGGAACTAGGTGTTTTTCTCATGACGTAACAGTGCATTCCAGGCGTCACTTGGATAGGTGACCCTTTGACGTCGACTGCATTGACAACAGTTGTGTTAGTGGTCGTGACGCTCACTGATGACGTCACAGTTGCACCAGCGGCTGGAGACCCACTAGTTGCGTTTCCACCGTCTGGCGCCGCTCCTGGCATCACCAGCGTGCCGTTCGGTGACAATCCGTAAGAAGGTGTATCTTGAGCGTTCGTTGAGTTAACAACGGTCGTGTTTGTAACAGTAGTCGTCACGGTCGTTTGATTCTGTTGCTGTTGTTTAGCCTGTTCTTCGTAAATAAAGCTACTTATTAACTGACAGTCTATTCTCGTTTCTTCGTAGTCTCCGTTGTCTTTTTTGATGCCGAATAAGCATACTTCGCCCGGTTGTGCTCTGTAGTTTTGGTAGTTGTTGTTGTTTGAGCTTGAATGGTGGCCTATTCCGTAACCAACGGCGCCACCGGCGAGAGCTCCAAGGTTAAGCAACGCAAGCCCAGTTAACAACGAACTGTATTTGCTCCCGGAATCTTTGACCTGATACACGTAGGTTGGGGGAGTTCCGCGGTACACGGGGTAGCTGACCGGCGCTCCGCCATGAGGTGACGCATAGTGTATTTGCTGAGGAGGATTGTAATGGTAGTGATGGTGAATATTTGTAGTGCCACCACTGTTACCTCTATTAGGGTATCCGTGACTATTTGACCCGGATAAACCTGAGCCAGAGTTAGGGTAGGTGTGGCCTCCTGAGTTAGTTGGGTATTTGTTTCCCCCACTATTAGGGTAAGTATGACTTCCACCGCTGTTTGGATATGTATGACTACCGCCGCTATTCGGGTAACTGTGGCTACCACCGCCACCGGGATATCCGCCGCCACGACTATTTCCACTTAAACCACCGGATGATGGATAGCTATGGTGACCCCCTCCACCGGAGAGGCCACCAGAGCTCGGATAGGAATGTCTTCCGCCAGAGTAGCCTCCCGATCTGCTGCCACCTCCACCGCCGAATCTACCAGCTTGTATAAATTCTACATTAGATAGCACCAATACCGCACAAAGTAACACAATTGAGTAGCGAAACATGACGTTTTACGATTTTTTATTGCACAATAAACACAAAACCCGCGTGCGCTCAAGCGCGCCAAGCCGATGTTCGTAACTGACTAGCGGATACAAATAAACTTTCGCTTCGCTCGGCGACACTCGCGACTGCTGACGAAAGCGTCGCGTGTTGCCACTCCTCAATTTATAAATACCCTAGTTTCCCCAAAACAGGCGAAAATATGAACCACGTAATATCGCATAACTATTTAGTTCATTTCACAAATGTGTTTAAAATAGTATTTTTTGTTACTACGATTTGATGCTCGTTTTTAAGGGAATTTCTTTTTTTGTAATTTTACATATTTCTTTACATACCTACTTTCTCAGCTATAGTATAGATAATAAATAAATACTTATATTAATAGAAGCCATGAAATCTCACTCATATTTTAACGACAAACGGGAATTAATCACATAAACATCAGGATATTCAGGATAATATTTAACTTAAGTCTACTCGATTGGGTCCCGTTAGTCGCAATCATATTACAACGCCTTTACTTGCATGTAACTAATAAAATTACGTTAGTACAGTAAGCGTCAAATACTTTGTAGCTAGTAAAGTTGCCAAATACAATTCGGAACACCATAAAATTAGTATGGCGCTATTTGGTAACCTTGTCTACGAGTACTACAAAATATTTGACACTGACTACACCAGCTAAAATCTAATAAACTTTAAGGGACTTTTTACCAAAACAAAAATCGTTGAAAGAGTTCTTAACATGCATATTTTTTTATACGGCGTGGTTTATAAAATAGAGAGGTGGCACACTTTTTAAGATTTTGAGAGCTGATAGCTCAAATCTATTCGCTAATATAAAAATGTGTTTACCTTTATATCGTTTTCAGAGACTTTTCAATTAATAGCCCATACGCTTATGTACAGTCGAGGAAATTGAATGTTTAGCACTTTGCGGTTCAAGTTAATTTGGTTGTCATGTATGTACTAACACGTCCAATGTAAAGTGAGCCATAAACTGCAAAACATTCAATTTCATCGAAAAAAAAACTACCACTCAGTTACATGTACGGAGGGCCCCAACCCTATTTTTTTTAATAGTATTGTAAATGTATTATATACTTATTTATCATAATTATGTAGTAGTTCATACAACACCTATCCTTACCAAATTTCATTACCGTAGCATTTTTAGTATCTGAGTAAGTCCGCCGTGATAGACGGACGGACAGACTGACAGACATACCAGAGATGTCGAATCTATAAGGGTTCCGTTTTTGCTATTTTGGCTACGGAACCCTAACTAAGGAACTCGCCTAGGTGTCATTACATCTGTATACTTATCTGTGTGCCACATCACGCTATTATTTAGCGTGATGTTAACTATTAATTTGAGTTTTGTAATAGTTGTAATAAGTCAGTGTCGCATCGTATCGATTAAACAGTATGCGCAAACGGCCCTAGCATATCTAGTTCGCGATGACAAATGGCCGTTTGGAGGTTACAAAGCCTGGCGCCAGTTAGGTAGACGTAAATACTATTTGTACATACAATAAGTTTATATGCGTTCTTACTTTTGCGGACTAAATAAAGATAAAAATAGTAGGCATAAAAACTTATCAATTATTTATTGACTTACAGCTCAAATATACAGGGTGGCAATGAGTATACCGGCTGACTTTACCAATGCATTTTTGATGACAAAAGAAGTAAAACAAATGTGACATGTTATTTTTCTAAATTTTTTTATTCTATTTTATGATTTTTTGATTATTTTTGGACATGACTAGTAATAAATTGTAGGGAAAGATTTTTTTCAGAGTTTTTGATTTATTTTTTTAAGGAAAATATTTTTCTGAAACTTTTTTTCTCATTTTCTCTAACTTTAATCAGTGTGTATGTCGAGATGAAAACTACTAGTGTAAGAATTTTAAACGTGCAGGCATTTTTCAGTGACTAGTGATGAAAATAGTTATTTGAATAACATGTCATTATCTCTTAAACTAGGCCGAATCCAGAAAAGTCCATGTGACATAATAGCCTCAAAATGTGTTCAGGAATACACCTTTCAAGTTTGTCGAGCTACTTACTAGCCACTCTGTATACATAATGTTCCCTATTTGCCAAATTGTAAAATTTTAATTGTATGACGGTTTTTAACTGTAATGTCGTGTAAACTTATGTTTCAATAAATAAAATAAGTCTTACTATCTTCCATGACTGAGTGCAAACTAGTTGTTCAGTAAATATATATTGGAGTAGTAATAGTGCTGTAAGTAGTTCAATTACAAGTAGGGCATACAATCTCGGGATTGCGTACCCTAATTACAAGCAAACCACCTCAAAGGATTGAGTTTTAATCCGCCAGTGTCAATGAATATTCCATTTCCCTCGGCTACCAATAGTACCAATCCAAGACTTTAAATATTATGTTCGTAAAATTATTTAAGCGGGGTTATAAACTTACTATGAATTACTTATTTTCGATATTATTGAAAGCATTACTGTATGTTAGATTGATCGTAATTGTTTTCCTTATGAATTATAACAAAAAGATTTAGCGGTAACAATATAAGGCGCATTTATTAAGCAAAGAAACAGAATTCAGAGCCCTGAAATTTACAAACCAAAAACATAGCACAGACAGCAGCCAAAGTAGGAACTACAGCTGCTGAATTCGGTTTGAATGATTTGTCTGCATAAGTCTGTAGAAGGCCACAGGGCATTATCTTTTCCATCGTAGAAATATCTGTTTTCCTCGTGACGTAACACTCCATTCCAGGGGTGACATAAATAGGTGGCCCCTTGACATCTACTGCATCGATGACGATTGAATTAGTGAACTTTGCGCTAACGGATTGCGTCACATTTTCTCCTGGTACGTTTTCAGCACTTGGCGCCGCTTCTGTCTTCACAAATGAACCATTCGGTGACAAAGAAGCCATACCCTGAGCGTTGGCTGTATCGTCGACGGTTTTGTTAGTCACGTTTATCGTCGCAGTGGTTTGGTTCCACAAATTCTGTTGCTCTTTCTTAGCTTGTTCAGCGTAAATAAAACTACTTATCAATTGACAGTCTATCTTGGCTTCTACAAAGTGTCCGTTGTAATTTTTGACACCGAATAAACATACTTCGCCCGGTTGTGTTATGTAGGCTTGGTAGTTGTCGTTGTTTGAGCTTGAAAGGTGGCCTATTCCGTAACCGACGGGGCCACCGGTGATGGCTCCAAGGTTAAGCAATGCCAGTCCAGCTAGCAACGAACTGTACCTACTCCCGGAATCTTTATACTGATACACATAGTCAGGAAGAGTTCTGTGGTGCACGGGGTAGCTGATCGAAACTCCCCCATGGACCCACGCGTAACGTATTTCCTGAGGAGGGTTATAGTAATAGTGACGAATGTTAACAGTATCCTTGTTCAGCCCTCTATTGGAACCAAATCTTGAGGTTGTTGAAGAGTGAAGGATACCCTGACTCGTCGGGTATTTGTGGGACGATGTACCGAAATAAGAAAAACTAGAGTTCCGCATTCCACGGTAGCTAGGTACTATACCTATGAGAGATACCTCCGTAACGTGGCCCTGTTACGTTGCCACTTCCAAATCCCGCTTGCATTAAGTCTACATTAGACAGTAGTAATAAAACACAATGTAATGCAAACGTGTAACGTGTCATGACGTCATTAGTGTTAATCTTTATATCACAATACCGCACAATCCAGACACTGACGAGCGACTCAGATAAACTTGCTTAATTGCGACTCCCAACACCCGTGCTCTTTGACCAACTGACGCGGATTCTTTATGTTATCTCATTATAAGTAGATATAGTTGCCGATTTCTAAGAATTAACTTTTGACAGTTATAGATTAATCCTTATTAATATCTTAAATCGGCAACAATAGTACCTACTCATCTTCCAGAAACTAGCTTAAGTAGTTTTTAAAATAAATATTACCGCTAGTTTTGGCGATGTTACCCAAATACTTCAGGTACAGTCGAGGAATTTAATTTCCTACCCATTTTGTACCTTGTCACAGTGACAATCAATATGAAAGTTGCTGGGACTGTCATATTATAGCTACTATGACAAGGTACGAAATGGGTAGGAAATTAAATTCCTCGACCGTACCGATAGTTGTAATAAGCAATTAAGCAGTTTAACTTAGAAATAGTAAGAGGGTGTCGATTTGAATCAAATATTCACTGCAGAGCTTAATTTAATATTCTACATAATATTTTCTCCGAATACCGCGAGGATTACACATGAAATAAAACTATGAAAACGGATAAACTCGCGTATATTAATTAAATTTAAATTCATCCCGACGTTTTCACCGACATTCCCGACAACAGGGGCGTTTACAGTCGCACGCAGACCGAGAACCCTGTAAAGCGTTCGACACGTCGGGATGAAGTAAAATTTAATTAATATACACGAGTTTATCCGTTTTCATAGTTTTATTTCATGAATATTCTACAACAATTTTTATGTTGTCAAATAATATGTAAGCGTAAAATATACTTACAAGTGTATATAATATATATTTAGCTAACCGTTAAAATTAAACGCATATAATATATGTATTTGCAAATATTCCAGAGATTCAGGCTAAATAAAAATAAATACATTATTGACCCGATTTTAATATTAGAATCAGATTGCTAGAGTTAAAATACGGCATCAGGCAACATCTGAAGTAGTAACTGTAGCAGCAGCAGACTTGGATATTAATGATTGATCTGCATACATCTGGAGAAGGGTACATGGCACATCTTTTTCCATCCTAGCACTCGGACTCGTCTTTATGACGTAACACAGCATTCCAGGTGTTACTAGAATAGGTGGTCCCTTGACATCGATTGCATTGACGACGGTAGGGTTGGTAATCGACGTGACAGTTTCACCGGATACTGGAGCTGTAACCAGTGTCACTTCAGGTGTCACCAGCGTACTGTTCGGTGACAATGCGTAAGTTGGCGTATCTTGAGCGTGGGTTGTGTTAACAACGGTTGTATTTGTAATAGTAGTCGTGACGCTGGTTTGATTTTGTAGCTGTTGCTGTTGTTCAGCTTCGTAAATAAAGCAACTTATTAAATGACAGTGTATTCCGGTTTCTTCGTAGTCTCCGTTGTCTTTTTTGATGCGGAATATGCATACTTCCCCCGGTCGTGCTTTGTAGTCTTGATAGTTGTTGTTGTTTGAAGATGAATTATGGACTGTTCCGTAATTGATGGTGCCACCAGTAAGCGCTCCAAGGTTCAACAACGCTAGTCCAACTAACAGTGTACGGTATTTGCTGCCAGATTCCTTGTACTGGTATACATACATAGGTGGAGTTTCACGGTATACAGGATAGCTGACCGGTGCTCCGTGAGGTGATGCATAGTGTATTTGCTGAGGAGGACTGTAAATATAGTTTGAATTTCTTACCCAGGGTAAACCAGGGATGGCATAAATTTGTCTTCCACGGTAAGTTAGGCCCATACCCGAAGAAGGATAACTATGCCTACTACCTGGATATCTACGAGTATTGTAGCTCGCAAAGGAGTTTTGTTCTTCCACTCTGTTTCTAGGTCTGGAACTTTCAGATTGTGTAAATTGTGCATTATATAGCACTATTAGCAGGATCGAGTACGTACAGAGTAGCATTATTGAGTGGCGTGACATGGCTTTATAAATGCTATTATTTATTTCACAATAATACACACAGACGTGCCTCGAAACGCACAACAAGCACTGTTTACCGACTTCTATCTTCTATAAAGAAACGTTCGTTTAGTTGCAACTATCGACAATGCGCTTAATTTGTCAACTGATGTCGGTGTTACGTGTAGCGGTGTTATATAAGTAACTGTTTGCCAACAGTCATTATTTAATTACCCTAACTTCCAATTCTTTATCAATATCCATATTAACTAACTTAATTACTATAATTAGGCCAACTTTAGTAAAAACGGCAAAATTCATTTTAGTACTTACTACATATTGAATTTTGTTTATTTAGGGCGACATCTGGGTCGTGGAGCAAAAATTAATAGGGTAGTAGGGACACTAAGGCTGAGCAAACTAGCACTATGGAAACAACCCAGACGGAGCGAAAAATATCTCCTATTTCTGCATTAATTGATACTTAACTACCAATTAAGGCTCAACTAACTCATAATAGATATTTTTTCGAGATTTCTTGGTTCTCTCCATTGTGATAGTTGGTCAGCGGAACCGTCCCGAGAAGCCTGTTCACTCTTGCTCCACGACCTAGATGTCACCCTATAGATTTTTTAAGAGTTTGATTCGAATACAAAATCGCAGATTGTGCTTTTTGAGTTCAAAATAGAGAACCAACGCACGCATGCAAAGAATGTACCGTGAAATTGAGATTAAAAAAACGTCAATATTTTATAAACACGAACAGTGGTATCAATTAAAGTCGTTACCAGTTGACCTTTCAACTCATTTCTGCGATAACTTTATACATACAAGAGTTGTGGCAAGCTTCCACGATTAAGAGCAAATATTGAGTTAGATACCTATAATATTTTAAAAATAATGTTACTGTAATGTGGGGCTCTGCTCTACTTGAAATAAATATAGCCCTTCTTCCACCAACAATCTACGTTCCCTTTCTAAAATGATTTCTAAGTTTTTTACATCGTACGTTTCCTGAGCAAATTACAACATCAGAATTCAGAACTTGCGAGTTAACATACATAAAACACAGCACAGGCAGCAGCTAAAGCAAAAATTGTAGCAGCGGTTTTATTTTTAAATGATTTATCTGCATATAACTGCAAAACCCCACATGGCACTTCCTTTGTCATATTGGCACTATGTGTTCTTCTCATGACGTAACAATGCATTTCGGGTGTTACTTGGATAGGTGACCCCTTAACGTCGATTGCATTGACGATGGTTGGATTGATAATCGTGGAGTGTGATATCACAGTTCCATCGGGTACTGGAGCTCTATTAGTTGCGTTTTCAGTGTCGACAGTGTCTGGTACCGCTCCTGGCGTCACCAGTGTGCCGTTCGGTGACAATACGTAGGGAGGTGTATCTTGAGCGTTCGTTGAGTTAACAATGGTCGTGTTTGTAACAGTAGTCGTCACGGTCGTGTAATTCTGTTGCTGTTGTTTAACCTGTTCTTCGTAAATAAAGCTACTTATTAACTGACAGTCTATCCTCGTTTCTTCGTAGTATCCGTTGTCTTTCTTGATGCCGAATAAGCATACTTCGCCCGGTTGTGCTCTGTAGTTGCCTATTCCATAACTGACGGTGAGAGCTCCAAGGTTAAACAACGCCAGCCCAGCTAACAACGAAACTGTACTTACTCCCGCAATCTTTGTACTGATACACGTAGGTTGGAGGAGATCCGCGGTATACGGGGTAGCTGACCAGTACTCCATGAGGTGATGCATATTGTATTTCCTGGGGAGGACTGTAAAAGTAGGAACGAATGTTGTATGTGTTCCTGCTCAGGCTTTTGTTTGAGGATAAATGAGGGATATGGGGGTATCCGTGGCTTCGATGACCACCGCTTGGATAGCTTAGGATACTACCAGATATAGGATAACTATGATGCCATCCACTACTATTTGAGAGTCCAGTGCTCGGATAACTTGGGCTATTACCAGATGAAGGGTAGAAATGATGACTGCCTGAGAGTCCACCGGACCTTGGATAGGAGTGCGAGTAACGTCCACTTACTCTGTTGCCTGCTCCAAATCTTCTAGCTTGTGTAACTTCTAAGTGAGATAGCACTAATAGCATAATCAAATACGTACGAAGTACCAAAATCAAATATCGTAACATAGCGTTATCAGTTCTATTATTTATTCTACAATGACGCACGTAGACGTGCACTGAAGCGCTCAACTTTTATACTGACTAGTGAATTACATAAACGTTCGGTTTTTTGCAACCAATTTGAGATATGAATATGAACTCGCCAACAAACTGACATAGCAGTGTTGCTACTTTACTTCATCGTTGCCCACCAGAAAAACGTAGAAAATTAGTTAGTTTGACGATATTAATAAGATATTACAGGTAGGAAAGTATATGAAGGGTCCACGGAAAAAACATCTCCAAAGCTTAAAAAAATCAGGGCATATTCACACCTTATTCTGTTTCAAGTAAGGTGGTTTTTCCTTCTGTAATTTGAATTTATTAGACATGTTCTTTCCGTGGACCCTTCATATATTAAATTTCAATAAATTTACCCTTAAAATGTAATATCAATATAATGTTAAAAATAACCTTTTTTTGGCATACATGAAACGTATTAATAAAGTCAAAAAGTTTCAAAACTATCACAACTTATAGTGTAATTGTTACTTATAAATAGTGGAAAACAGCGTACCAAAAAACATTGAGTCTATTTAATATAACAGTCGAATCACTATGAAGAGTAGACTATAATTATTACTTACGATACAATACTTACAATACAATACTAGTACTAAAATTACCCCATAAATTACGGAAGAATTAAATTCAATAAGTGGCAACACTGAGCACCTGAGCCGTCCTGTCCGTGAATGTACTCGCACAACTATATACAGCACACAGGCGCGGCTTTGACGGCTGTGGCAATGTTTACAAATACACACACACACACACACACTGGCAATGCAACAGATGCGCTAC